>RCUC01166711.1:0-107323 GCA_003697995.1 Taxidea taxus jeffersonii
CAGCAAAGCTCTTGAGTATGTCTTCAGTTAGTCATTAGCATTTACCATTTCCAGATATTGTGGGAGCCTCAAAAATTAATACTTGCAACAAGAGAGTTTTTAAGAGGCGCTTATTCTGCAGGGCTGAAATTATTATTTTTGTTACAAACTGTAGCTGTCCCTACTGGTCTCCCTGGGAGCATTTGCAGGTTATAAAATACAGCTATTACTATGGTAATCATATTGCAAGTATAAAATGGCTTTGACCTACTTGTTAAAAATGCAGTGTGTATTAAAATAAAGACTGTGAGCTTAAAGCTAAATGAACTCGGGATAAAAACAGAAGGGCGAGTCCAAAGTGCTCGAGAGGTCTTCAAACAAGGGAAGGGCATTTGATGAAGAGGATGTAGTTTTCCTCATTCTCTTTATTTTCCCCTTGTTGTGACGACCTCCGGGAAATGACACTCATCTCTGAAAGCATTTCTGTCCTCTGACTTACAGGCCAACATTTTTTTAATAATAAGAGCTACCATTTGCTTACTTCACACCAGCCATGTGCTAGCTCTTCGGATGAAACACTCTTCTTCCGCTTTCTCTTCATGACACCTCTCCAAAGCAGGAGCCATTCTTCTCTTTTTATAAAAGAGGAAGCTGGGTCTTGGAGAAGAAAACACTTACCCCAAAGCATGGGAATTCCTGCCCTCAGAGGCGTGGATCTAAAACTTAAAAGAAACCGATTATAATCATACCAGTCCATTTGTACATTGATGTATGCGTTTATTCAAGAAGTTCTGATTATGCACCAGACTGTGCTGATGGCTGTGTTCGTCAACAGACGGGCCACTTGTGAGGGGTTCAGAGGTCAAGGGAGGTTTCCCGGATGTCCAAAATACAACCTGGGGGACGTGTAGGATGTGTCGCTCAGGAGAAAGGGCTGAACTGTGTTTCAGGTCCCAGGAGTAGGAAGAGCAAGAAACCAGAGCACATGCAAACTGGTCAGTGCAGCTACACTCAGGAGACCATTTTGATAGAGTTGCATCATCGGGGTCACATCCTAGAGGTCTTTGTGAGTCCAGTTCCTTTACCTGAGGGCACTGGGGAGGCAGCTATAGAAATGTTCTGAGCAGGAATGTCATGAGCAGATGGTTTGCTTAAAAAGATCCTTCCAGCCATGGCTTATAAGATGGGGTTGGGTTCATCTGGGAGGAGAGGTGGGAGTTCTGGCCATGAGTCAGTCTGGCAGCAGGATCAGGACATGGCAACAGAAATAGAGAAGAGAGTAGAGTGAAGGGGCCTCTGGAAGCTGTTTGGATGGAAATGGAGGGGGGAAGAGTTACAGGATGACATCTGCTGTCTGACTTATGGGTCTCGGTAGAGGGTTCCACTGAAGAAGAAGACTTGGAAGAGGGTGATATGTCTTTGGTGGACTTTGGTGACTTTGGGCCTGTGGGACTTCCTGGTGGAGGTGCCCAGAAAGTGGGGAGGACTCACAGGTCTGATCCTTACAAGAGCTCTCAGGGCTGGAAAGGAGATCTCAGGTCCTGGGTACCCTCTACGTTTGCATCTCCCCATCTTTCTCCTCCTTTGACTTACTTTGCCCCTTTAGTACTTCTCATCTTACTTGCTTATTGTCCTTCTCCACCACAATAGAGTATAAGCTCCATGAGGGCAGGGAATGTACGTGTTTAGTTCACTGCCACATCTCCCACACCTGGCACAGTGCCGGGCAGCAAACGAGTCAGCCAGCCGACAGAGGGTGACAGATGCTGTGACAGAGAAGGGGAGTTCATCAGCTCTCCCTCAGGGAGTGTAGAAGAGCCCAGGACAGAACCTGCTTGAAAAGGACTCCAGTAAAAGGCAGGACCAAGAAAGAGGAACTTTCTAACAAAATGGAAGATGCTTCCTCTCTTTGCTCTGAATGGCCAAGTATGGAGAACTTTCAAGTATCCCAAAAGAGTGGTTCTTGGGGACAGGCGGGCTTCTGGAAACAGCAGGATAGAGCTGTAAGTAGGTGATGTGCTTCACTTTTTTTGTTCTTTTCTTGTTTTCTTTTTCCTTGCCCATGTTAAAAAAAAAAAAAATCAGCCAAATGCAAGCATGGCTCTAGGTGAGGGCTGGGAAGCCTCAGTAGAGTCAATCCAACAAGAGGCAGATTGACTTTATCTTTCAGGCCAGTTGGGATCATTTGGTAGATGCTTCCTTCCCAAGAGAGTTGTATTGAGGAAGATTCTGGAAAGAGCTGGAAAGACCACTGTGGTCATTTGGTGGTATTCACTGTGGAGACTGTCCTTGGGGGGCAACACCGCTGACATTCACCACCTTCATCTAGAGAATCTGTTACTATGAGTAATAATTTTCCAGAAATACTTCCATTCTATCTCTCAGTCTGCATTTCCCAGATACGAATCCTGTCTCCCTCAGTCCCTGGTACTCTGCTTTGTGGCTTATGGTTCTCTAGTCTTATTAGCATAGCTCAGTAAGGGAGTTGAATGAGGCCAGAGTGAAACTTGACTTTTTATAGTCTGATACTTTTTATGCCATGCTGGAAAGCTGTGACTCCGTAGCTTATAAGTTCAGGTGCTGAGTTTTGTCCATAATTATTTGTTCTTTAGCATAGATAGTCTGTCCCAATTTAACTTATTTCAATTAATAGTTTCTCTTAATTATTCTTTCTTACTTGTGCTAATCATCATCCCAGATAAAAGCGAATCCTTGAAATTTTCTTATTGCCCCTCTAGAGGAGGGTAGAATACTCGATGGGCAATGCTAATGGCTGGCTTCCTTTTGAAACCTCCCCAGTTGGGTCTCCTAACTAGGAGAGTAAACTCCAACGCCAACAACCCAGAAACCTCAAGCTTTAACATCTGGAGACAGCAGCAGCAAGAGAGTTTAAAATGCAAGGAGCTTTGAGACTTTCTGGCTGGCAACTCATAGTAACTGATCAGTCACTTGACCCTGAGAAGTTAAGTGACCTGTGAGAGGTCACCATAACTCGAGAGTCATTGTCACCCAAGAGAGTGAGTTCATGTAACCATTGAAATATAAATGATTCTTTGGAATGCCAGCATATTGCTCCAAGTTAGTTCAATCATAATGTGAATTTTGGCAATAGCATGCAATACCTCTTCTCCCTTCATGTCGGGGAGGAGGGTGAGGACCCATAGTCATCAATCAGTAACGATTTATTAAGTGTCTACAGTGGGCTCACCTCTGTTCTAGACATTATGCGAAAATTCAGAAGAGCCTTGAATAGATGACCAGTATCTTTCCCCCTGCTTTTTGCAGGGGGGGAGTAGAGGAGAGGAGTAAACAAATGAAAAAGCAAGCAAGCATTCAGAACATTCAGCGGTGGACAGGATGGTAGTTTATTGACCTAAGATACCTCAGTGTCAGGGCAGCAGGACCAACATGAGAAAACTTGAAATGGCCCTGCCTGCCCCTTGTACAGTGGGGAGAGGAAGGATTTTTGCAGGACCTTAGAGAATTGGGGGATCTAAGATGTATTCATTTTCTGTTGCTGCATAACAGATTAGCACTAATTTAGTAGTTTCAAACAACATCTATTTCTTGTCTCACAGTTCCATGGGTTAGAAGTTCAGGGGTAGCATGCCTGACTTCTCTGCTCAGGTTCTCAAAAAGCTGAAGTCAAGGTTTTGCCTTCTGTGTCCTCATCTGCTCCTCTTCTGAGCTCATTTAAATCATCGGCAGAATTCAGTTCCTTGTGCTGGGTAAAGGACCCAGCTCCCTGTTTCCCTGCTAGCTGTCAAGGAGGGCCCACTCTCAGCTCTTAAAGGGGAACTGCTGGGTCCTTGCCCCAGGGCCTTCCATCTGCAGAGCCCGTGACTGACAACCTCTCTCACATCAGGGGTCCATCACTCTTTGTGTCTCCAGGAAGATCCTAGTCTTTTTTAAGGGCTCCTAAGATTAGGTCGGGCTCACTGAGGGTAATCTCCTTATTTTAAGGTCAGCTGATTTGGGACCTCAATTACTTCAGTAAAATCCCCTCCCAGCAGCCCCTAGGATGGATTCTGGTTAGAAAACCAGGGGAGTGTGTGTGTACCACAGGCCAGGAATCTTGGGGGCCATCTCTGAATTTTGCCTACCACATGATAGAAGGCATGAAATGTCCAAGTTGGTAACCAAATTATCAGAATAATGGCTGGTGTGTGGATTGCACACATAGCCTGGAACTGGGAGGAGGCCCTTTGAAAGGAAATGAGCTTCCGAGGGCCAGATGGTGATTTAACTGGAGGGGTCTGACCGACTCATTGCACCATCTAGAACCCAACTACCTCACTGTGTTGTTTCAGTCTACTGGCAAGCTCTTTTTCCTCTCTCCCTCTCTCTCATGTACATACACGCTTCCCCATTTGTCTACATTCTCAGTGGGATGAGCTGCTCAGAAACACGTGGCCATATCTGGAGATGCTTTGGGTCATCACAGCTGGAGAGGATCATCCTGGCATGTGGCGGGTGGAAGCCGGAGATGTTTCTAACCATCCTGCATACACAGAGTAGCCCCCGCAACAGAGAATTATCTGGCCCCCATTATCACCAGTGCCAAGGTTGATTTGTCTATGAGCTGACTCTCCCACCTGCCCCTCCAGGGTCTCTGTCTAGCTTTCTGAATGTTGATCTGCTATTGTATCTGCCTGGCTATGCTTCTCCGCCTTTCCACCTCAAGAGTTCCTACTCATTCTTCAGAACTTGCTGCCAACATCACCTTCTTGTGCTGGTTGGTCCACGTGACTTGCTGTGCAGCGTTTCTCCATACCTGGGATACGCTACTCACTCGGGCCTTTGTTGGGTGTATGTATGTGTGACAGATCTGTCTCTCTCCCACCAGACTGTGGGTTCCTTTTGAGTGTCGTCTGAGTCTTTTTTTGTATCTGTGTCCCCAGAGCTTATTACCATAATGCCTGCATATAGTAGATAGTCAGTAAGTGTAAGGTAGACAGGCAGATGGAAAAGTGCATGAAAAGTTCATAGAAGTAAACTACTTTGCTCAGTTTCCGCTCTGCCTCTTCAGAAAGTCTTTGTTGACTAGCATCTGCATATTGGCCAGTGGTGGGTACATGTGAGCAGGTACATCTCAAGGATCTGGAAGCGGAACTGCATGGGTTTGAATCCCATCCTTGCCACTCACAAGTTGTGTTACTAGAGACAGTTAGCTAAACTGCTGTGCCTCCTCATCCTAATCCCTGTTTCAAAGGGCTGTTGCAAGGATTTAATGAGTTTATAAAAGGACGGAGTGAGAGGAAATGGAGAGGGTTTGGTCATCTGGACAATGCTTCTTTGTTTTCCAAATTTGTTTGCCAGAGTAATAGGCTTCCCCCCTCCCCCCAAAATATCTGGATGCAGGTCAGCATGGCTGAAAGTGACATATACCTCCAAAGGAATATTCCTCAAAATACAGGAGCAAATTTTCTCCACAGCCACACTATTTTGAGTGGTTGGGGTGTCAAAGAGTTTGAAACCATATCCCATGAGGACCAGTTAATGGAAGTAAGATGACAGAAGAGAAGGTTTGGGTTTTTGAAGGATGTTGAGTGGGAGAGTTGGCTGTGCTGGTTCTTTGTGCTCCATATTGCTAATGTTGGCTGCCAGTTTACTGGAAGGGAGAACTTCATCCAGGAGCCAGCTCTCCAGTGATGAACCTCCTTCTCGGAGGGCTGGAGTGTGGGACACACTTCCTTTATTTTATGAATATTCATCAAGTGCTTCCTCTGATAGCCCTGAGGATGCTGTGAACGACAAGACAGAGACAACCCCTGATGGACCTTCCAATCTATAGCACCATTTCCCAAAACGTGAAGTGGTTTGGGGTGGCTGTACCACCACTCAGTCATTAACCAAGACTGAGTCACGCATCCTTAAAAATGCTCTTTCCAGTCTTCTAAGCCTTGTAGATACATCAAGATGGGGATCTCATCTGGGGGCTAGAGTTGCTACTTTTCTAAAATTTGATAAGGTATCTCTGTTTTTAGTGAAGAAAGAGCAACACGAGGGTTACAGCCTTAGGCCACAGTTCCCAAGTAACTTTTTTGAGTGACTTGTTAAACATCCTTACAAAAATAAGACAATAGAAAAGTAGTTAATACAGAATAATTAAAACCAAAGTGATACTAGGGATAATTCTGACTTTGGCCTTTTATCTGTTTTGTTTTTTCACTTTTCATATTTGCATACAGTATAATTCACTCTTGGGTTTACAATTTCATAATTTTTACAAATGCAGACAGTCATGTAACCACGCCCCCAGTCAAGATACAGATAAGTTCTAACCCCTCCCAAAAGTTCCTCGTGCTTCTCAATCCCACCTACCACCTCCAGCAGTTGGCAACCACGGCTCTGCTTTGTGTTCCTATAATTTTGCCCTTTGGGATATCATGTGATGGAATCCTATAATATGTAGCCTTTTCAGCCTGGCTTTTTCTTAGCATAATGCATTTGTGATTTATGCATCATGTTGCCTATGTTCAGTCCTTGTAATTGCTGAGTAGTAGTCTATTATATGGATATACCACAATATAGTCATTCTAAGTAATAATACAAGTCATATTCCTTTTAACGAATTATGAACATGTTACTTATTTAAAGCAGATTTGGCAGAAATCCTATAGGGGGTATGCAAGTAAGTGAGTCTTGCAGGAGAGTGGGGAACTAGTCTGGCTAATTTATGCATTAAGGAATTATTTGTGGTGGGTTATCCTTTAGTTTCTTATCCAGACCTCTAATAGTGTGTTCGGTTGAAATATAAATAGGCTTTCTGTCTTCTTAAGTCAGAAAAAACCTTTTTGCACCCTTAAGGTAAACCTAGTGGCCTCCAGAGTACCCATTCATAGTCTCTCATTCATTCATTCATTCCCTCCCTCTTTGCCTCCTTCCCTCCGTCAATCCCTCCTCGTCCTCCTCATCCTCACCTTCTCTTTCTCTCTTGCCCTCACACCCTCCCCCTAATATTTCATTGGAGTTTATGTAACTGAATTAATTAGACCTATTTCTCAAAGAGTTGGTTTTCTATAAAATTCACTTTGCAGTTGGCATGACAGAAGAGCTGGCATATTAATCAAATGCTACAATTTGTTCTTTGTATCTGAGTCAGGCTGGGGTTGGGCTTCCTGCTTATCTGTTGTCCATTTATACTATTTTGTCCTTTGCAGCAAATGAGCCTGGATTCTTTGTGATTGGGCAGGGTGATGGCTGTGAGTGTTGATAGATTGGGCGTGGAAATGCTTAACAAGGACAGACCCTATCTCCTTAGTTAGTGTTACAGAGTCCCCAGGATATAAGGTGTCTGTATGAAAGTAAATAAGGGCTTCTCTTTTCCTTTCTTTGGCTGATGATATCAATACCATTTAACAGAATAAAATGATAAAAATCTTCATCCTGTCTTAAATAACATGTTAATTGCCATTCTATGTATTTATTCATGTTGTGTTTCTGAAATATGCTTTATTTATAGACATTTCTGTCCTCCAATGCATTTTAAATCTTCAAGCATATTCAAATGATATGTGTTTAATTTGATCTTGTGTATGTCTTGGGGGAAGGGCAGGGGGTTGCCCTTTGCAGCTAACCAGATCAAAGTTGGTAGCTTCCTCCACTTAGTTAGTTTGCTACAGAATATAAAGCCTCTTAAAGGATTTGAGTGCATATCTTAAAAGCTCATCAGAAATATTCTAAGCCATAGATGTTTTTTTTCTCTCTCAGCAACATTTCAGATATGGAGGTTCTCCTCGGTTGCCCCTGCTAGAGTTGCTGAATTTATAATGCCATAGGAAGAAAGAAAGATCTGTTCTGTTTTCTCGTCTGTGGAACGAGGGGGTTGAACTGGATGGGAGATGTCAAATTTACAGCACTAGTACTGTCACTCCTGTCCCATCCCATGACAGACATCACTAATCAATCACAGCATGCTTGCCTGCCAAATGTAGTCTCGGACTTCTTGTCAAGTCAGCACTCCAGGAAGCCACGGCTAATCAATCAGTGTTAGTCCAAGAGATGAAATCTATTTGCCATTCTGCAACGTGATGGTGCTTAATCTGTAAAGGTTACATCACCATTTCACGGTAGAAGGAAGAATGTTGGAAGCCATGGGTAGTTTCAAGTGAAGAGGTTTTCAGATCACTTTATTTTGTGCTCCTTGAAGCAGGCATTGTGTTTTATTCATGTTTTTCCATGTTTATCTAGCCTATAAGGCAAACTCTTTCTCACAGTAGACATTCCATAAATATTTGTGACATGGTGCACCAGGAATGGATAGAAAGCATGTCCTTGGCCAGTTCTTCTCTCCCTCCCTAAGACTATACAGTTCATTGCTTCTTCCAAAGGGCAGGCACAACACAACCATTACCATGACTGAATTTTATCGGCTTTCATTCTGTCCATTCCTGCAGGCTGGCTAGATCAATGTGTGCTTTTATCCACCAAGCATTGGCAGAGCCAGGCAACTTGGCATCATTAGCCAGACTTGATGAGTTTCCCCTCCACCCATTGTCCCAATCATTCATAGACCTATTGAGTAATACAGAGGGGCATCCATTTAATCCATCCCATGCTGGATTCTGAATTCTTACAACTTGACTTGTGGCTGAGAATCTAAAGTTTTACTGCTCTAGGTAGGAATTCTGCCCATTTCAGGATTTAACACCAGGGGGATTCATGTATTTGACACAAAATATGCGGCCTTGAGTTATTTTTTGGGATGTTTTTTAGGTTCCTTACAGAAAGGCCCGGATCTGGTATCTGGTATGTTTTTATACTTTGATAGCGTGAAAATATGCCTTTTGCAGGGTAGATACTCAGTGAAAACTTCATATTCCTCAAGGTGGTTTGATGAAACTTTGGCAAACCTCTGTTTTCTTTAACTTTTAGGGGAAAAAAATCATGTTTTAAAAACAGAAGCTCTTCCCGCCCCCCCCCAACCCAGGCACTAGATTTAATCTAATGAAAATACTAGCTGCCCATTTAATGGAAAATCACTCGTAGGTAGGGCGTTCTGCTAAATGTTTTACATATATTATCCCTAAACCTCAAAATAACTCCAAGACTAGTGATATGAATTCCACTTCACACGTGAGATAAATGAGCTTTGGAGAAGTCATGTAACTTGGCCAAAGTCACAAGGTCATAAAAAGTGGCAGTCCTAGGATTTAAAGCCAGGCCTAACTGTAAAGTCTTTTCCCCCAAAGATGCCAGCTCTCTCAGTGCAGATGTTACTCCTTCCAGGAAGCCTTCCTCGAGGGAAAACTTCTCCCCTGCAAGGCTGGTTGAAATGTTCTGCCTCTGTGTTTCCATAGCAGTTTATACTCCCTTATTACAATACTCTCCGTTCTGCGATGGGCTGTTTCTTTGCTGCCACTGGGCCCCCCTCATTTGACTGATGGCTGACTGAGTCCATCTTTCCCAGGAGGCCTCTGCCACTTTGCTCTCTTACCTGGGCGCCATATATGATGTACAGCTAGGCCTTCAACAGTCTATTGTAGTTTAGAATTCATTATATTTGAGGAGAAAGGATTTAGGGAAATGTAATCCAGCTCTAAATGTGGAACGGCAGAGTTGCCTCTCTGCAGTTCTACTAAGTGCCTTCTGTTTGTCTTTGCATTATTAAGCCATTCCATTTTTTAACACTTCACTGTTTTATTAACTGTACTTTTATGAATAATTAATATATGCAGATGTTCTTATGTTTATTTAGCCGGCTTCAGATACCTTGTGTTTCTTGAATCTGAGAATTCACAAGTTTTATAAATTCTAGAAATTTCTCAGCTATTATGCCTCTCCCCAATTTCTCTCTTCTCTCCCTAGGAGACTCCTGTTAGACGTATGTTGTGCCTTCTCATTCTTTTCTATCTCTTACCCTCTTTGGCATCTCTTTCAACTCTTTATTCCTTTGTGCCTCATTTTGTGTTACGTGCTAAGATCTCTGTTTCTCTCTTCAGTAGTACCTGACCTGCTTAACCGATCGATCGAGTTTTTAATGTCAGTGAATCAGCGGGGAGAGATAGAAATCACTTCTTATTCCCTTTTAGGCATTCAGTTCTAGCTTCCGTGTTTTTAATCATTGTAGACTTTGTTGAATGTTCTTTTCCAGAATGTTGTTTCATGACCCTGAACTCTTGAGCTCTCATCCTCATATTTGTTGGCTTGAGTCTTAGCAGTTTCCTGGGTGTCCTGTAATGTACTCATGGGAGCTCATGTTTTTGCTGGGCCAGGTATAGCCCAGGTTATGGAACTGGCTCTTCAGGGCAATTTTTCATCTGCCTCTGTGAGGTGTTCCGGGTGTGTCATGTACAGGACCAGTTTTTATATTTATTTTTCAGTTAGGGTTTCCTGGTCCTGACCTTGGTAATTCCTACACCACTCTCAAGAAAGGCACAAGCCTAGGGTTCCTAATTCTTAGCTTAAACCTTTCCTTCCCACTCAGAGCACAGGTCAAGACTAGACAAGTTTCACCGGGCTGGTCAACAGTTTTTCTAATCTATGTGTTCTTTGCGGGTGCTACCCTCAGTGAGTGCTCCTGGTTTTCTACAGGGGACAGTAACAACTGCCTGCTGCTCCTTATCCAGAGCCCTTATTTCCTGTCCTGCATGGGCCTTAAAACCCTCACCCTAGGGAACCTGGACAAACCCTCCCCTGCTGCCATCACCTTTCCCTCAACCTCATGAGTTCATAGGCTTACCATTCTTTTCTTCGGATACCTCTTTATTTCTACCACCTAGGTGTTTTCCTCTCCTTATTACAGGTTAAATATTTTATCTAGCATATCTAGGTGTTTGAAGGGTGGGAATCTTCAGGCTGCCATCATTTGCCACATTGCCCAGAACTAGGAACTTACTACAACTTCATGGTAAAATAATCAAATTATACACAAGGGCATGTTATGAAATATTAGTCTCCTTCCAGTCTTTGACCTCTGTAGTTCTCAGATCACCTTGCTAGATATAATAACCTTTAGCACTCTCTGAGGTATCATCCTAGAGGCATTTTGTGTATATAGAACATACATATGTAGACACAATCATGAAGATTTATTTATGCTAGTGAGAATATATTTTATCTTCTACATTTCACTTAGCAATATGTTTTGGAGTTCATCATATATCAGTGTACTCGGCTATGCCTCTTTTCTTGTCATGACTGCATGGTATCCTCTTAAATGGAGGTACTATAATTTAACAACGTTCCCTTTTGGATAATTTTTTCAGTTATTTTGAGCTTATAAGCTATCTTCTAGTAGACATTCCTGTACATGTGTCTTTGCTTGTGTATCATTTAACATAGTTTTCTTTATTGACCTGTTTCTCTGTTTTTCTCTCTTCTTCCCCACCCTATGATGGTTAATTTTATGTGTCACCTTGACTGGGCTAAGGTATGCATGCCCAGATGGCTGGTACAACATTATTTTGGGGTGTGTCTGCCAGTGTGTTTCCAGAAGAGATTAACATTGGAATCAATAGACTTCACAGAGATTGCCCTCAGCAATGCTGGTGAGCATCACCCATGACTTTGAGGGCTATGTAGAACAAAAGCATGGAGGAAAGGTCAGTGTTCTACCTGAGCAGAGACATCCACATTCCCTTGCCCTCAGATAGCACTGTTCCTGGTTCTCAGGCTTTCAGACTCAGACCAAGACTTAAACCACTGGCTCCCGATTCTCAGACCTTCAGTCCTGTACTGAATTATGCTGTCGGTTCTCCAAGTTGCAAACCTTGTATCGGGGGACTTCCCAGCCTCCATGACTATGAGAGCCAGTTCCTTTAATAAATCTCAAATTTATGTATATCCTGTTGGTTAATCACCCCCACACACTGCCCCCCCCCCCAGCCCCACTATGAATTCCTTGCACTCAAGGGTGTTATCATTCATCAGTGACTCTGGCACCCCATGTGGGGCCTGGTGCTGAGTCTGCACTGAATTCAGATCTGTTTCATGACTAACTGGGTACTTACCAAAAAGCTAAACCAGCAATCAGACCAGTCCCAACCTCAAGCATATGTATTTTGATTTTAGTAATAACAACAGCTATTGAAGCCATTGACTGAGTGTCTTCTCTGCTCCAGACATGAGTTAATGCGATCTTGACAACTCTGTGAGACAGACAGCATCGTGCTGTATGGACCAGGGCACTGAGATACAGGTTATTTACATAATTAGCAAGAAGCAGAGGCCACATTTGGATGTAGTTGTGTCTGGGATTAGTGCCTGGCCTCTTGAATACTACCTCTTAATTAACATTTGTATTGTCACAAAGGCTCCAGGACATCCCCCTCCTCCTCCCTCCCTCCCTTCCTTCCATCCTTTCATCCATCCTCCCTTCCTTCCCTCCTTAGATATTTCCTGAGGCTCATAGTGTTCTGGGCAGGGAATGATATTGTGATTATTGGTGAAATCATTTCTGCTCTGGTGGAACATGCAGTGTGAAGGCAGAGACAGATTAAGCAAAAAAAAAAGCGTGAGTCTGGAAGGGGAGATAATAGCGGAGCTTTAGAAGCACAGAGCTTGAAGGTTCTTCCCAGGCATAGAGGGTCTCCAGCATCTGTGAAAAACTGGATGACCCTTGAGCAATGAGTGAGCTGGAGGAAGATGGACCAGAGGGGTGAAGGACAAGGGTCCAGCATGTTGCCTGTCTTCCTCCAGTGCTCTTTACCTATAATCTGGCTCTTGCAGCCCAGCCAGCTCTTAGGATCTCTGCATGCAAAAGCCAGACAGCCCCGATCCGGCATCTGAAAGGGGGCTGAACCCCCTCCCCCCACCCCACCCCACCAGCACCAGCACCAGCACCCATCAGCCTTTTCTAATTTTAAAGCACTAGCTCCCTTGATTGAAATCTCAATTCGGGAACAGGCCTAGGATTGGCCTGTGGCTCGGAATTTTCACCAATAAGCGGAGTGGGAGGTGGAGAGGCGTCCCTTTAAGCAGCAGGGAGGCAGCCTGGAGAGCTTGAAGCTTCTCTCCCCAGGACCTGAGCGATTACCCTGGACCCGGAGCTGCTGCGCACGGAGCAGCTGCCACAGCCCCCGGGAATGTCACCCCCCTTGCGCGGAGCCCCTGCAGGGCCCCCTCTGGCTCCGGGCAGTTGGCGGCCGACGCCCTGCTGGGCTTCTTAGCCGCAGCCGCACCCCCAACCCCTAGGTCTGCGGGCCCCCTCCCCCTTTCCCCTGAGTCCCCCGCCGGCGGAGGCGCCGCAGCGGCGAGCGATGCAAGGCTGAGCCGGGTAAGTGGCCCTCCCGTGGCCGGAGCGCAGGGACAGGGCGCTCCGGCGCCTTTGCTCCCGGTTTTCAGGACCCTCCCAGGGAAAGGGGCCTGGAGCTGGGACACTAACGTCTGGCAGTGATGCGCCTGGCTACATAGAGACACTGAGGATGTCCTGAGCTCCAGGGAGGGGACCTAGGGATCATTTTGAGCTGTCTGCCAGCTATTGCGCACTTTATTAACCAGTAATAATAATAATGATACCAGGAGGAGGGGGCGTTGTGACTGTATTAGGGCGACTTTGGGGAAAACATTTAAACTTCTGCTAACTTGCTTTTTGAACAGTCATTATGCTCTTATGATTCATTCTCCTCAAATATTTACAATGCATTTATTGCTAATGACCTACTTACTTATTTCCCTTACACTATCAAGAAATATTTTCCGTGTCTTCAGAAAGATCAGGAGAAAAAATGAAGGACTTCTTCCCACACTCCTTATTACTTGCCTTCCTAGAACTTTAAAGAGTCATCCTCTTCTGCTTCGTAGATCCCTGTCAGTAAGCGATTCTGGATTTGTGCATGTGTTCTCTATTAATTAAGGGGAGACCTGGGGTAGAGACCCCCTCTCCTGGTCTTCTTCCTTCTTCCTTCCTTCTTCTTCTTCTCCTGGTCTTCTTCCTTCTTCTTCCTTCTAGAAGAAGGAAGTCTATAGGACTCTGTAGGAAGTCTATAGAAGTCTATAGGATGGGGAAATGTTTTGGGGGAGTAGTTAATTGAAATTCTCCTCTTCGAGCTTTTCCAATGTACCCACTGCTTCCGGGGAGTGAGGAATTGAGGGGGACTGGAATTATGCCTATCTGGAGCGCCTGGGCAGCTGTATCCTAGGGAATTTTAAAACCAACATAATCCATAGGGTTGGGGGGGAGGTAAGGTTTATTGAAAAGATGAAAAGTTTTAGCTTCCCTCCTCTCCCTCCCTAATCTGTCTCTTCACTGGCATATAACCTAAGCAAAGAAGTTGGAAGCCTGATACAAAAAGTCAGATTTTTTTTTTTCTTTCTTTAAGATGAGGCAGCTGGAAGCAATGCCTTCCCAAATCAGAGCAAAGTCTGATGCATGGACTGCCAAACTCCATTTCTGCTTATATTAAATTATTTCGGCATTTTGCTGGGCTGGCCTTTCTTTCCAATTGTTGAGGTGGTGTGAATCATTTGTATGCTTTGGGTTCCCTGCTTTCTGCAAACATGTTTTTATCTTGCAACTCATTGAAGAATTAGAGAGATGGACATGGCTCCGTATGTACAGAGTGAACAAACACTGCTTGGGGAGGATTTGGGCATTTCCTTTTCAAATCGTCCATTGCCAAATCAGCCATTGGGCAATTCAGATAAAGGTGTCAAGTGAGCTGAGCAGTGAAGAATTTATATGTGCAGCTAATTCTGCTCGTCCTACAATAAAACATCTTCCCATGGGGCCAAAAAGTCGGGGGAAGGGAGGCTTATGAAAATGATCCTGTGTTCTTAGTCACTGACTACCCAGCTCTCCCTGGATTTCTGAGAACCTGCCAGGAGAAACTGTTGACTGAATGGAAGTTTCAAGAAATGCAGAACAGAAATCAGTACAAGCCCTCCTCGAGTGACTTTTATTTCTGTTTGGAGGAAAGAAACACTTTGTTAGAATAACAAATTGTGGCTGCTTTTCAAGAGCAGAAAATGGTTCTCGTTCTGAAGGCAGATTCCTTTTAAGAGTGTGAATCATTTGGTTTAGGTTTTTTCTCCCACCCCCCACCCCCTTTTGCAGTGGAGGCTTGGAGATGATTAAACGTCCTGTCTGCAGGAAATTACCAGGAGATTTGAGTATTTTCCTGAATCAGCCTCAGATGGTACACAGCTTTGGGTGTAAAACAAGAAAGCTCTGTTACCAGGCAATCTTTCTGCCGTGATAACCTCGGCTCCCAGTCTTCGGAGTTTCTCCATCAGCAAGCCTTTTATTTTTTAACTTTGGGGTTGTGCTTCGTTTTGGAAACCGAAATAACTCTCTCATTCCCTTCATGAGCTTTTTAAGACGGAACTTATTTTTGAGACAGTTTTATCCAGCGTACTTCCCCACTGGCCTCCTCCCCCTAGCCTCAGCAGGAAAAGTACTTGGCTGCTTTTCCCCAGATTTCCTATAAGCCAGGATCTGTGTCCTTAGGGACACAGATGTCTCAAGGAAGGAGATGCGCCAGGATGGGAGCTAGCGCTCACCGATTTGGTGGGGATGTTTGTGGTCTGTGCAGAGCTATGTGCAGAGAAGGCTCAGTGGTTCTGTATTGAGTTAACCAGAAAGGGCATCATGCATCAGCAGTGTGGAGAATGGCAGTTGGAAGACTGTAAGGGACAACCGAGGGACACGACTTGCTGCTTTGTCGTGGTGCTTACAGAGATCTGCCAGGTTTTAATACTTTGGAAGACCAAACCTCAGAGGTGTTGTGTTCCCCCAGGCCATTTTTCTTAATATTTCCTGAAAGGTACCCCATCACATTAAGCACTTCCTAGCCACATCATCAAATAGGAGAGCCCTGGGTGCGAATAAATCCAAAGCACTATTCCCATGTCAACGGGAGGAAGCAGAAGGAGTAATTTTTTTTTTAGCTAACAGAGCACAGGATGATAATCCTTGTTGCATATAATGAAACTTTATGAAAAATTGTAGCAAGAGTTTAAATGCAGTGCTCAAAAAAAAAAAGTTTGCTGCTATTTTTTATTTTCTCAAAATCGAAATGGCAAGGGATTCTTTTTCAGGATACGTAGCATTTGATTACCAGGCAGTTGTTTTGGTGACGTTCTTTTTCATATCCTGCTGCTCTGCGCGACAAGCAGGGGAAGACACGTTTTTGCAGAGATTGTATCTGGACATTTTCCAGAACAATGGAAGGTGTAGGAGTGGTGGAGGGAACAGACGGACTCAGGTACTGTGGGACTCAGTGTCTGGGAAAACTCATGAATGATTTCCCTGCAAATTTAGCCCAGAGGCCTTTGAGAATTGCTTCATATTTGACTTTTACCAGCCAGCCTGTGTATAGAAATCACGGCACCCATCACAGGGGGCTCTCTCCTCGCAAAGCACCTTCCAAGAAGATGCCAATTCCACAGGGAGTATGTATGTGACATTGCTTATCACCTCTTTGGAAATTTGCTTCATACCACTTTTTCTTCAACCAACCAACCAAACTAAAACTCTGACTACTTGATTTGTTGGGAACGTTTGCAAGAGCCTCCTTTGCATTCACCTGAGCTGCCATAATTACGCATTTTAATTTTTTCAGGGATCAAGGTTCTGTTTAGGCTCCTGAGAATGAGCAGATACCTGTTGAGTTGGATTTCAAAAAATTCCAGGGTTTTTGTGTTGGTTTGGTTTTTTTTTTTTTAAAGGTTTATTTATTTATTTTAGAGAGTGAGAGAGGGCGAGGCAGAGGTGGGGGGTTGTAGACCAGAGGGAGAGAGAGATGGCTCAAGCAGACTCCTAGCTGAGTGCAGAGCCCTGTACAGGGCTCCATCAGGATCCTGAGATCATGACCTGAGCCAAAGGCAAGGGTTGGATGCCTAACAGACTCCCCACCCCAGGGCCCCTCAAACAATTTCACTTTTGAGCACTTGGCTGTCCAGCCCGAGTAGAGGTCTCATATATGCATATTTGAAATGATAATAAACAGAATGATAGCTGTCACCTACTGTTGCCAAGCATAGACTAAATGTCTTACCTACCTTAGACTTGACTGCACGTACAAATATCCTTACAAGAGGGGCACCTGGGTGGCTTAGTGGGTTAAGTCTCTGCCTTCAGCCCAGGTCATGATCTCAGGGTCCTGGGATCGAGCCCCACATCGGGCTCTCTGCTCAGCGGGAAGCCTGCTTCCTCCTCTCTCTCTGCCTGCTGCTCTGCCTACTTGTGATTTCTCTCTGTCAAATAAATAAATAAAAATCTTAAAAAAAAAAACAAAAAAACCCCCACAAATATCCTTCCAAGATTCTGTTTCAGTAAATCTGTGGTGTGACCTGGAAATTTGCATTTTAAGAAGCATCCTAGGTGGGGCCTTGGACCCTAGTTTGAAACACACTTAGCATTTTTGTCCATTATCACTCAGAATCCTCACAATAAACCAAATAGGTGCTCTTATCCCTGTTTCACCGATAAGGAAGAGTAGGCTCAGAGAGGTTCTGTAACACCCTGGGGTCACACAGCTACTAAGTGGTCATGCAGGGGACCCGGGCCTGTAACTCTCCAACTCCACCGTCCCTGTGCTCAGGCCTGTTCTCTTGGTGGTTGGGAGGTCTTCTCTCTACAAGTTGGACCTAGTGACTCTTCCCCCCAACTGTCTCTTCTAAAGACCCTTTTCTACAATGCTGGCCTCTAGGAGACACTAGTCCACAGGGACCCCTTTTATGCAGTCTGCTCTGGCCGAATTTAGGAAGGACTGAATAGGGATGTAAGCATTAACATTAATACTTCAGGATTGTCTAAGTAATTTGCCCTGAGTTCTCTAACTGCTGAGCTGGGATAAGTTAAGATCAGATTAATTTATCTTTTTTTTTTTTTAAAGATTTTTATTTATTTATGTGACAGAGATCACAAGTAGGCAGAGAAGCAGGCAGAGAGAGAGGAGGAAGCAGGCTCACATCAGAGAGCCTGATGTGGGGCTCAATCCCAGAATCCTGGGATCATGACCTGAGCGAAGGCAGAGGCTTTAACCCACTGAGCCACCCAGGCGCCCCAGATTAATTTATCTTTGAGATGCTTTTCAGTCCCCCAGTGTCTAGAGTCTTTAAGGTAGCTCGGTCCCCTTCAGTGGGCCCTTTCACAATTCCCAGGGCCACCACCTGTCTTCTCTCTGTACATTTCCCCGGAGTCCTCCCGCATGACCCCTCATGCTTCCCATGCCCAAGGAGGTGGAAGCCTTTTTCTGATACCCATAACCTGAGCCCACCTGAAGCCCCTTGTTTTTCTGTCTTCTGTATACAGTGCCCCCATTCTGGGTCGATTCCTACAGAAAACAAACGCAAAGGAAATGTTGAGAAGAGAGGCAGAGACGAGGAGTCTCATTTAGACCTCTTGCTGGATTCCCCCTTGGCCTGACCTGATTTCTCTTGCCTCTGGGCATGCGGACGGGTGCTGATTTATCTTGCTTAATTGCTGCAAGATTGTGATATGGGACAAACCACTTAACCTCATGAGCTTTGCCTCCAATATCTGTACAGTGGAATGCTCCTGTCAACCCTTTCTCCTTGGGGTACAAGTGACATAATGACCAGGGAAGCAATTTGGGCTTTGTTCAAACACACTCTGAAGGTGTGTTTATGTTACCTTCAGGCAAGCAGTGGTTCTCATTCTGTGTTCCAGGGAGCACCTGTTGGCAGATTGCTCTTCCAAATAAGAAGGCAAAAAATGGTTCCATGTATATTTGCAACATGTGACATCCTGTGTCTTTTGTTGAGGAATCACAGTTCATACTAGTACATTAAAGGCTCTGAGCCTTGGAGTAGAGAAACCTCTTTGGCTTTTTGTGTTCCCTGTTCATGGGATCCCAGAACACAGCTGGGGGCACTGCTGTGCTTCAAGATGGCGGCTACTACTTACTAGGGCTTGCCTTCAGACCAGTCACTCAGAGGGCGCAACCTCCATTCCCTTCTTTCTGAAACAGGAATAATAATGGTACCTATCCCACAGAGTTTATTTAAATAAAGTTAAATAAGTTAAGAGATTGCCTTCCGCCTCTCAGAAATGTTCGTCTAAGCCCTCTAGGAACGTTATTCTCTCCTTCTGGCTTTCTTCTCTCTCTCTCTCTCTCTCTCTCTGACCATCTGTATGTCCCACTTGCTGTATTTTCCTTCCCTTGTTCTCCTCCACTTGTTCTAAGTTGGACTGCTCTTCTCCTCTCTCTCTGTGTTCTTCTGTTGCTCATTTTTTTTGCTCGCTTGCCAACATCCGTCTTTGGCCGTATGTCGTCACCTACTGATGACTTCCAAATTGACATATTCTGCCTCGACCTCTCTCCTGAGCTCCAGACATGAACACACGTCTCTTCTTAGTGTCCTTGTTAGATATGAAACAGGCTTCTCAAACCTCATGTGTCAAAACACAACCCTAGATTTATTCCTCTGCCCAAGTCTTCACCAGAATGGACCACCCCAGCCACCCAGTTGCTGAGCTACAAACATCAGGCCCCTTTCTCTTTTCCACACACTCCCTTGCCCAGTCCAGTAGGAATAAGTCCTTGCAGCTCAACTTCAAAAATATATTCCAGTTGGGACATGGGGAAGGAAGAGGGTGGGCTGATTAGAGAGGGGTTTCAGGTAACTTCATAGGGTTCTGAAGGGGCTTATGTCTTGATTAGAGTATGGGTTTCATGGGAATAGGTGGTGGTCAAAATTGGTCAGTCTCTCAATGTAAAATGTCCATTTTGCTGTATGTAAATTATACCTCCCTAAAAAATTTTGATAGAAAAGATAAATATCCCAAGTGAGGCCACTGTTCACTGTGTCTGCAGGCACAACTTCGAATGCCACCATTATGCCTCACTTTGATTACTCAGTCACCTTCCCAAATATCTATGTTTCTAAAGCTTCAATCAGAGTCTCTCCCTCTCTTATCAGCACCTTCTGATGCTAATGACAGTAAGGACACACTCTGAACACATTACTATGAGCTACAAGACCCCTCATTCCCACTCCAACAACTCTGGTACAAACATTTCTCTATAAGGACGTCTCCCTCCCCCAACCTCCAGTACCTGTGCTTCAGTCATACCAGCCCTCTAACCCCAGAAGCTCCTGCCTGCCTCAGGGCCTTTGTACCTGCTGTTCCTTTTGGTCAGAATGCTCTAGAACTTTGCATGGCTGGTAGCTTCTCATCACTCACCTTCTTAGCTTAAGTGTCATTCTACCAAGAAGAATCCCTACATGGCTTTGTTTCACCACCAACCCCCACCACCCCAACACACAGACACTATGTTTTTCTTTGCCACATGACTCTACTAATTTTGCTCAAAGCACTTCTCAAGATGGAAGTGTTTTTCGATGTGGTAACTGTCTTCTTCTCCCTCCCAAAGGGCAGGGAGTATGTCATTTGCTTCCCATATTCCGTACGCAGAACTACCACCCAGTAGGGGCTCATGAAGTTGAAGGACTGCCATCTAACTCAGTGTCTGACATAGCAACTGCAAGAAAATTGTTAGTTAATAAACAGTTTTAAAGTTCTGTTTTATTACTCTTCTCCTTTTCTCATCTCCCTCTTCCTTGGGGATGGGAATGTGCTTTGTGACCCCACTAAATCCACATATTTAATGTTTCTGACCCTCCATTTGTTTTGTTTTGTTTAATTATAAAACAAGGTCAGTGATAGCTGCCCCTTGCAGAGGTCTATAAACTCTTTGGAGGAAGGTGTTATCACAGTAGGAGTGAGGCATTAGTGTTTTGTCACCTTCTAAAAATTGCCCCCATGGCTAATGGTTTTCTTTGAAGATGTGAGCCTTTGAGCTCTCCTGCTGAGGAAATCTTACCCGATCAGCTCTGGGAGCATTACTTGAGATGCAAAAAATTTTTTTTTTCTTTTTAAACGTTGCATTTATTTATTTCAGAGAGAGAAAGAGCACAGGGCAGAGGGAAAGGGAGAAGCAGGCTCCCTACTGAACAGAGAACCCCTTGTGGGACTCAATCCCAGGACCCTGAGATCAAGACTAGAGCCAAAGGCAGACGTTTAACCAACTGGGCCACCCAGGTGCCTGGCGATGCAAAGATTTTTAAGATTCACCAAAGCTCCCACAAATTGAAACTCACAGGGTAGTAAACATGCATATATATTTTAATCTGTTGGAGAAAATCTTGCCCAGACAACAAAGGTAGACTGGATGTCTAGTGTCTGAGACTTCCTCCCCTCCTGTTCCCAAAGACTCTCATCATTACTGGAGTACTCATTTAAAAATCAGAGCAAAGGGGGTGCCTGGGTGGCTCAGTGGGTTAAGCCTCTGCCTTCAGCTCAGGGCATGATCTCAGGGTCCTGGGATCGAGCCCTACATTGGGCTCTCTGCTCGGTGGGGAGCCTGCTTACCCCTCTCTCTCTCTGCCTGCCTCCCTGCCTACTTGTGATCTCTCTGTCTGTCAAATAAATAAATAAAATCTTTAAAAATATATTTAAAAAATCAGAGCAAAGGATTACATATTCTAGAAATGAGTAAAAGCCAAGTATTGGTGAGGAAGAGGATGTCCTTCCCTAGGTAGGAAGAGAATGATACTGGCATTTCTGAAAACCTACAGGCCCTGGTTTATTTACACTGTTCATCTAGTCACTGGAGCAGGAAAAGTGCAGAGGGTTTGTTTTCTTGGAGCTCTGGTTGGAAGCACTAAAGGGCCCCTTCAGAGCTCAGGGGGCAGCACTGTGATTGATGAGCAGTGTCTGCGGTAGGCAAGAATCATCTTTGGTCTTGTCCATAAAGAATGTGATTGTTAGATTTGGAAGGGCCCAAGGAGATTATCCAGTCCAACTCTTGACCTGGTAACTACTAAGCTGTGTTTTGGGGGCTTTAGAAAAATAATAATGAGCTTGGTAAAGTAGTAACCCTTAACTTCTTAGGCCTTTGTTTTCCTCCTGGGTCTCATCAGTGCATTCAGCATGGCGCCCTATAGTACCTCCTAGGAATGTTTGGTGGGATCCCCCAGTAAAGTTTGGGAAATTCTGCATTACCATATCCCTTCTGAAACACACATAAGGCAGAGTAAACATAGTCAAGGTCCTCAGAAGTTCAGTTATAAAGAAATCTACCAACACTGTTTCCCAAATCTTTGTGATCCCAGAATGCTTTTAAGGGACACCTGTTGCTCTCTTATAGACCACTATCTTTAGATGATGGCATATGATGTTGAGGAAGTGGGGAATATATCAGTTTCCTTGGGCCGCTATATCCAAATGTCATAAACATGATAGCTTTAAGCAACAGAACTATATTCTTTCCTAGTTTTGGAGGTCAGATTTTGAAAATCAAGGTGTCACCAGGGCCATACTCCATCCAGAAGGTCTGGGAGAGAATCTATTCCTTGCCTCTTCCCATTATTGGTGCCTGCGGACAATCCTTGGGGTTTCTTGGTTTGTGGGTGTATCACTCCCTGTATCTGCCCCTTCTTCACATCGCCGTATTCTCCCTGTGTGTCTATTAAATCTCCCTCTCCCTTTCTTTTACAAGGTTATTTACCATGACATTTGGGCTCACCCAGATAATCCAGAATAATCTTCTCATTTCAAAATCCAGAATTTTAATTATACCTGCAGGGACCCTTTTCTCCAAGAAGATGACATGCACAGGGTCCAGGATTTAGGAGATGGACATATCTCTGGGGAGGGGGGTCATTTTTCAACCTCACACAAGGACATTTGACTCAAGAATCAGGAGCCCTGCATCTGGTCCTTGCTTTGCCAAGAGCTCTGCCCACCACAGCTTCCCCAGGGAAGCAGTTAGAATGCTTTACTCGGGAGACAGGGCCCATTTCTTTACCCTCAAAACCCCAGTCCTCTCAACTATTAAATGGGATGTAATTGTACATACTTCATAGGATGATTATAAAGATTAAATGGAATAATGCTTGTTACTCTAACAACCTTTTTCTACTGTTGCTGCTGCTCTTACCACTCTTTTTATTTATTTATTTATCTATTTATTTATTTATTTATTTGACAGAGAGACAGCAAGAGAGGGAATACAAGCAGGGGGAGTGGGAGAGGGAGCAGGCCTCCCGCCGAGCAGGGAGCCCGATGCAGGGCTCTATCCCAGGACCCTGGGATCATGACTTGAACCGAAGGCAGACGCTTAATGCCTGAGCCACCCAGGTGTCCCTGCTCCTACCGCTCTTAACCACGTTCCTTCTCTTTGAACTTTCTTGTCAAATAAAGTGATGGGGCTGCTGCTTCACATGAAATGTCCAGGTTCCTCTCAGAACTAGTGGCTGATCCTGGATGTCTCAAAGGCCTCCTTTGATTTTTCAGATCTTTTCATGGAAGTATAATATAATCAAGGAAAGTGAACAGAAGTGTTCAGCTCGGAGAGATTTTATAAACTGACCACACCTATGTCACTGGCACACACATTAAGAATCAGATATCACCAGGGTCCAGGGCCTCTTCTGTGTGCCCTCTTCGGGCTTTTTTTTTTTTTTTTTAAGGTTTTATTTGTTTATTTGAGAGAGCATGAGAGAGAGAGAGCAGGAGAGGAGATAGGTCAGCGGGAGAAGCAGACTCCCTGCCGAGCAGGGAGCCCAATGTGAGACTCGATCCCAGGACACCAGGATCGTAACCTGAGCCGAAGGCAGTCGCTTAACCAACTGAGCCACCCAGGCACCCCCCTCTTTGGGCTCTTTACACTAACCATCATCCTTCCTTCCTCCTAGCATCATAGATTCTTCCTGTTTTGATATCTTAAATGGACCCATACAATAGGTACTCTTTTGAATCTGGCTTTCACTCAACATTTGCTTTGTGAGATTCAATCATTTTGTGGTCTCTAGTTGTAGATCATTAATTTTAATTGTTTAGTATTCCGTTCTTAGACCATAGTGTATCTGTTCAATTGTTGATGGGTGCTTGGTTAGTTTCTAGTTAGAGGTTATTACCAAGAGTACTGTTTTGGTTACTCTGGTACATATCCTTTGGGGACTATACAATGCTGGAACAAAATCCACTGTACTTTGAATCAAGACCTCTTTCGTACCCACATAGCATGCTTTAAGAGCTCACAACACAGAAAACGTCTCATAACCAAGGTCATGGCTGCTTTGAAGGAATCATTCTCCTTCCCTCCTACCAACCACGTCCCTAAGCTGTTGGCCAAGCCGATGTTTCCCTGATGGTTGAAATCTTTTGGAACCACCACACTTTGCAGAATTCTCTTTCAGTGGGCTGGGACCAGATGTGGTCATTTCAGAGTATTCCACACCCAGCCAGGGGCACAGCTCCATCTCCTGGTGCCTCCCTCGTTTACTCGTGCCTCCACTGCCAGTGGGAAGTCCACCCCTTCTTCCCCAACTGTCTTAAGGAGAGATGAGATGTGCCACAGATGGCCCTTTCCTTCTCCATCTGAGGCTCTACTGAAGTAATCCTACTCACCCATTTCATAATCCCAAACCTGGCATTTGGAACAACCCAAACTGTCTTATAGATTAGAGCGTGTCCGACTGAAGGTTGGGGGCAGAAGGGTGGAGGGAGGAGTTGGCACAAACTAGTGTTGTGATGTGGGCATGAGCCAAAAACCTGGCACATTGCTGACAAAGGTTGGAAGCTGCTGGTTTAACTCAACCGTGCAATTTTCCTTTTGTTGGGGAAGGTTGGAACTCATGCTTCAACTGTTCCTGGTATTACATGCATGAGAGAGTCTCTCCTAGGTCCCCGAACTGAGTTTGGTCATGGATGAAGCATTACTACCATACGGTGAATCGTAGAATCCCATTTGTGGTTTTGCCTGGGGTTCTCTTAATTTGTGCCAGATTACACATGTCAAATCCAGAATTCTCTGGGGAAATGTAAAATGGATATTAGGCATAGTTACCAACACATTCAGAGAGGTGAGATCTCAATGAAATTAGGCTTGCCTTGCTCCTTTTTCCCCTTTTTGTGATAGGTGGCCTTCAAATATGTCTATGACAGGTGGAGTGGGGAGGGAGGCATGGGAAACAATGCGTTGTGAGTGTCTTTGTTATGCTCTTGTGTTTACTTTGTGTTGCCTGGTGACCAAGAAAAGGGAAAGAAAGTGGGGCTGTTTGGGAAGGGTGAGGTTGACTCCGGGAGATGTCTTATCTGTTAAAGTCAACAAAGAACTAAGCCATACTTTTCTAGAGGATGATAATGTCTCACAAAAATGGGCAAATAGGGCGCCTGGGTGGCCCAGTGGGTTAAAGCCTCTGCCTTCAGCTCAGGTCACCGTCTCAGGGTCCTGGGATCAAGCCCCGAGTCGAGTCGGGCCCTCTGCTCCACAGGGAGCCTGCTTCTCCTCTCTCTCTCTCTGCCTGCCTCTCTGCCTACTTGTGATCTCTGTCTGTCAAATAAATAATAAAATCTTTTTAAAAAATGGCAAATAATTGAGCAACTTCTAGGCCAACTTCCTTTGGAGATTTAGTTCTACTAATAGCTGCCATTTATTAAGCCTTTTTTTTATGACCAGCAGTGTCATGGGTCTCTGTCATGGATCAACAGACGTTTTTTGTTTTTCATTTTTTGTTTTCTGTAAAGGGCCAGACAGTAAATATTTTAGGTTTTGCAAGTAAAGAGGCAAAATTGTGGACACTATGTAGGTACTTAGATAATGATAGGACAGATTTCCCCACAATTTTTATTGACAGAATGCCCGATGTAATGATAATCATTGAGCATAACATTTTCATAATACAGGTCTGCTAACGAGAAGAATGAAATTCTTTTTTGAGGAAGTAGAGATTGGCATTACTCTTCCCTGTCATGAAATCGATGGCAAATGCTTATCTCAAAAAATTGCTTTTCACTCCTGGGCCAGGTGGTGGGCTGGATTTGGCCTGTAGGCCATAGGTAGTTTTATTTACATTGTTGGTGAGCTTCATGTATCAGTAATGCTGAAGTTGGGCTGCAGAGGACAGGGAAAAACTCAATAGTGGCATGAGTGTGTTAGGCATTTATTTTTCTCCCTGCAAAAGGGGTGTAGCGGTGACTGTGAGGGCTAACCTGGCAGCTTCACCATGTCATAGTGACCTAGGTCTACTTTTTCTGCCCTGCCACTCTTAGTGGATGACTTCTGTCATCCTTACCAGCTACTGCCATCACATTTGCATCTCTGTAAGCAAGAATAAAGGGGGGAAGAGGCACATAGCTTCTCTTTTTTAAGGAGACCTCTCAAAGTGTCCCCCAGTCCTATTACTCTCTCATTGGCCGAACAGGGTCACATGATCCCATACCTCTACAGAAGATCTTGTCTACTCCATCTGTTAGTGTGCCCAGAGAACAGTTGGAATCCTACCTCCTGAGGGGGCAGGAGAGAGGCTAGGATCAGGAGCTAGAGTTCTCTGCCATGTGTAACAAGGGCAGAAGGTGAGCCTTGGAGAGAGTGCCATCTTCCCCAGGGCCACGAGGTAGCAGACTGGGATTTGAGCTAGTTCTGTGCAATTCTAGAATCTTCTGTCCCTCTCCCTAAGTCTCCCCTTAAGCGTTGTGGAGAGGTCCACGTGCATAACATAAGGAATGAGGTGATGAGTGACGTGTATCCTTGATCCTTCCAAAGGCGTTCCCAGAGTACCTATAAGGAAGGTTGATGACCATCGTCCTTCAGTGGAGAGCCCGGGGAAGGCTGTACCAGGGCACATGGCTATGGTTAAAGCCTCAATGACACCTCCTACTTCCCCCTAAACATGAATGCAAATGAGAATCCTACCGAAGTTTTTCAGCAGTCACAAAGAACAGAAAGCAAATACAATGACCATCAAGCTCCCTATGCAGAGAGGAGGGCAACAGGCCTTGCGATAAGCCCACTTACCTACCAAGCTGCATGGAAGCAAGGACATAGGAGCAAGGAAACAGTGCCCGGGCATGGGGACTTCTAAAGTGACTCTACTCGCGACTGTGGTCTGGCATTTAGCCAGCCAGGCTCCCAGCATCTTACGCTGAATTCCTTCTGCTTAACTACGTATACAACATACTTCTACATATTCCGTGTATGTGGATGAAATCTGAAACCTCATACCCATATGTATGTCTGTATGTGTGTATATGTATGAGTGATGTAGAAATATAGACATAGGTACAGATGTCCAGCTATGAGAACATTTGAGTGCTCGCTAAGTACCAAATCATTTAACTCCCATAATCCCCCAGTAGCCCTTTGGTCATCACTGCCATGTTAAAGACAAGTCAGTAGAGTGTTGACAGAGTAAGTAACTTGTTCAAGACCACAGGGCTGTACATGGCAAACCCATGCACTTGAACTTGAGTCTTCACTTTCAACTCTACTACTTTTGACTGTAATACTTAAGTCTCCCTGTAAGCTAAAAGCCGTAATGACATTTTCAACAAAGCACATGGGATTACCACAGGGGGAACGATTACTTTTGACTTGAGGGGAGAACTGGGCAGAGTTTTCAAGAGGTGGGGACATTTGAGCTGGACTCCATGAGTAGGATCGTGTAGGTGGGAAGAATGAAAGCCACTGAAACAGATCGTTATTGGTCAAAGATGTAACACAGTCTACTGTAGTAATAAGTAATTAGCCTTGTCTAGTGAGGAGGTGAGAAATGGATTCGGGAGCCCTGTCTTCTTGTTCACCTCCCTCTGAGTATTCCCATCACCGTAAAAATAGCGGATCCATATTCCTGAGGCGGCTTCTTGTCTAGCTCAGTCTTGTCTGCCAAGTTGGGGGCCAGGCGCAAAGCTCCTTGCCAGGAGATGACTCGCCCTGAGTTTTGATGGTCTGCTATTGAACTGTTTGTTCCTCTTTCTACGGTATTCAGGACTTTGGTTTGTCTGCACTGGGCTCTGTATGGTAATGGAAAGGAATAAACCTCATCAATAAAAGAGGAGGTGAAAGTAGGTTTTAGTAATGAGGCTCCTGCAAGATCGCATCAGCAAGCTAAGGAAGGAGCCATTAAATATTTATTGAATTGTTGCATTAACATTTTCACTGTGCCTGCCATGGACGCTGGAACTCTCTGGAGAGTGCAGTCGTCTGCCACCAAAGACAGAAAGGAACCCGGGCCGAGCCGAAACCTGCACCTCTATGAAGACAGACTTCGCTCTCTCTGAGGGGCCCCGAGAGGCAACCGCCAGTTGCTGGAGGAGACTTGGTTGAAGTTGAAGACAGTGAGACAGCAGCGGGAGTGATGAAGTGTTGAGAGGCACCCTACCTTGAAACGCCCCTCAGGCAATCAGCCGGCAGGTCCCAGGCACATTCCAAGCTGCCCTTTGATTTTTTTTTTCCAAGGCCACTGTCTCTCATTAATTTTGTTTATGATGGGTTTAATTATGATAGACCATAGTAAGAGGTAGACCCTTGGCTCTTCTTTTTTTTTTTTTTTTTCTCCCCCATTCTTCTTACTGGAAAAGATTCTTTAAATGGAGTTGTGTGAGGCTGGGTGAGAGAGTGCAGATGGCCTCCGCAGACCCAGCGCTTGGCTTGTGGTCACCTTCCAAATAAGGCATGCTGTAGGTATTCCAGCCACTCTAAGGTCTTGAGCTGGTCAAGGAGTCAATTATTATGCATTAAAAAGCAATTCATCATCTAGAGTAGTGAACTCTTGTGTTATTTTTAGGCCAACCTTTTAATTTATGTGGCGTGCCGGAACAGGGTTTCTCACGTGAACTTCTCAAGGGTTCATGAACAATAACCAGGGTAGGGGGTGGAGCGACCAGCAGGAGTAGGTCTCCAAATAACTTTGTGATGATCCCATAGTTGGCTAGTTTTTAGCAAGGACGTTGGAGTCAGACAGAAGTTCACATCCAGCTCTGCCACTTCCCATTTTGATGGTGTCGACTAGGGCGCTCACCCGGCCTGAGTCTGTTTCTCTGCCTGTGCAATGGATTCGTTCTGGTGTGTAGCTCAACAGATCACTCTGTGGACAGGAGGAGATAGTGCCCCTAAGGCCACTGGGACAGTACTTGGTACACAGCAATCACTTCCTCAGTGCTAGCTGTTGTCACTATCTCTTAAACTTTTAATCCTAGCCTGGAACTTGCTAGCCTTTGAGACTTCCTACAAGGCCCGACTGGAGGGGCCTCTTGAATCGCTGAATTGTGGACTTTCGGAACTGAAGGTACTATGAAAAGATCATCAACTTGGAGGTCGGCAAAGTCTGGCGCTCTCTCCACATCCAGCCTGTGGTCTTTTTTGTACACCGTTTTGTTGAAACACATTCAGGCCCATTTGTTTATGTCTTCTCTATTTCTCTAGGGCTGTTTTCCTACTGTGAGGGCAGAGTTGAATAGCTGTGACAGAGACAGTAGGAACTACATGCCCTCAGAACCTAAAAGCTCGACTCTCTGACCCTCCACAGAGAAGGTTTGTTGACCCTGATCTCATCCACTGAGGATTTGCCCCTTAGGAAACCCAGGCTCAGGGGAGGATGAAGACTTGAGGAAATACGCTGCCACGTCTTGATTGTAAGCCCGCTGACTGCTCCCATGCTGCTGTGCTTCTTGCCTCCTGGCTTGATACGAAAGGGATAATGGAAACCCCAGGGAGAGCTATGCCACTTGTGTATTGAAAACCAGAGCAGAAGTGCTGTTGGCCAGCAAAGAGACCAATCCTTCCATGGAGGAAACCACTTCCTAGATGTAAAGGATCAACACTGGGATGATGGCGGCATCATGCCCTCCACTCCGGTGCTCAGATCAGCTACTACGTCATGCTCAGTGCTCTCCAGCCAGTCAACCAGTGGGTGGGGAGGGGGCATTCTTCCGCTGGGCCCCTCTAGCGTGTGGTGGACCTGGCTGGGCATAGTCAGTAGGGACAAAGGATGAACTTTGCTGAAAGAGAGAGCTGGTGGGGGAAATCATTTTCACCGGCTTTTTGCTTCAGAGTCCCTCCCTATGCTGATTGCCTCTTCTTTTTTCATTTTGTTGAGTGTCCTGTTTGAAGCACGTCATTGAATCCTTCTAGTAGCCTTCTAAGACAGGAAACTGTGGCACCCTTCGTTTTACAGAGGAGGAGGGGAAGCTCAGAGTGGTTAACTGACCTGGTCAAGGTCACGAGACCAGTGGTGGAGCCAAGGCCTGAATAAGGTCTGTCAGATTCCAAAGAAAAGAGGCATATATTAGAGATGAGGGATGACTGTTGGCATAGGTGTAGGCTATGCCCATTCCTTTTTTTTTTTTTTTAATTAAAAGACCATCTTGGATTGATTCATATACATTCTTAGTCACTGTGTTGTAACGTCTCCAGTATGTTCTATTAAAATGTGAATTCACCCATAGGAATGTCTGACCAGAAAAGCAATAAATCTTGTCTACATCCAAAGGGGTAAGAGACCCCTATCCTTGGATGGTTCATCAGAGCAGCGGGATGTGTCTTCTGTGCACACTGATGTGTCCCCAGAGCCTAGAACAGGGCCTGGCATGTATTAGGAGCTTAGTAAATATTTGTGGTGTCTTGGACAAACTAGAATTCAAGATGTGAAATGTTATTAGCGTAAGTCTCCAGATGTAACCAGACTGCTCTGCTCAAGGGCAAACCTGATAGGGGCGAAGGGGCCCAGACTCAGACTTGGAAATTGAAAGCTTCAGACTCGCAGATCAGGAGGCACAGCAGTGAGGAACAGACACCGAGACATGAGCAAGTCCCTGACCTCTAAACCCTCCCCGTAGTTCTTGGCCCGTGTGCAAAATGGAATGTCTGCCTCTCGGCAGAAAGGTTAAAGAGTGGCTTGTGACTACAGCTCTCCCCCCAGAGATAGTGTGCTAAAGACAGACTCAGAGGGACTGTGGGCATGTCCTAGGCAGAGGGATCAGCATGTACAGAGCATGCCTAGGGTATCGTAGCAAGGGAGGAGGACCTTGGAGCTGGAGCAAGGATGGGTGAGCTCGGAGGAGGGGAGAAGTCAGGGAACTTAAGGCCTTGCTAGCCTAGAAGAGAAGTCTGGTTTGCATTCTTTGCTGGAAGGGAAGCCGACACTGGGCTTCACACGCTGCACTAAAGGAGGCCTCCAGAGGTTGCCAGGTTCCAAATTTCAAGTCAAAGCAGTTTAAGCCAAGAGGGACTTTATTGGCTCATGGCAATTGTGAGGGGTGGCCCTTATTTCAGGCACTGCTGGGGGCGTGTTCTTGCACAATGTCATAGGGATTCTCTCTCTTCTCTGCATCTGTACCACTTTGTACTGGCTTGGTTTCCAGGCATCCTCTCTCCACCCTTCCCCAAAGATGACCATTGGCAGCTTCTGTCCTAAGAGTGTGAGGATTTAAGGAGCAAGACTTGCTCACACTTCCAAGGGTCCTTATCAGTGCCCTCCCGGTGGGTGGGGTGGGGATATTGATTGGCCCTGTGCTGCTGACATACATAGTCTTGGGCTAATCAAGGGCAGAGGAGAGTGTTCTGGATGTTCTGGTCGGTTGATGTGGGCCATATGCCCCCCTCCAGGCAAGGTGAACTACCTCTCTCTAGCCTGGTGGCTCCCAGTGGGTCCACTCCTCCCTCTCTCACGGGGATATTTGCCGATGTTGGAAAATACCAATAGGTAAGAAACCCAGTACAGCCCCAGGAGGATATAGCTGCGCAAGGAGAACCTGGAACGCAGACCCAGGAATGGCCCATGGCTCGCGGAGCCTTCCACAAAACCTGCTGTTGGGTAACGCTATGGTTGAGACCGAAAATCAGCATTTCGTCAGGTGATCGAGGGAAGGAAAGCAGTGACAGTTTCTGAAATCCTGAGTTCCCTTCTGCCTCTGCTCCTTAAGTTTTCAGGCCTTGAGCAAGTATTCAGCTTCTGTTTTCTGTTCAGGAAAATCAGTGGAAAAAGACCCCAAAGACCAAGTGTTGAGGAGGGTCGGATTGAAGCTCCATGCAAAAGCAATTTATACATTGATACTCTACCCGAGTAACGCATGCTAGGGACAGTCTCCTGTGCAGAGGGCTCTGCTACCCATTGTGTGCAACCCTTGCAGGGTGGGTGAGAGGAACAGCCTTGCCATGTGCCTGAAAGTCGATTTAAGCCTGGACAACAGGATATTCTGGGGGTACACCAGAACTGGTGAGCTGTAGGGCTTAGGGGAAAGGGTGGTGTAGTCCTCAAGGCAATAACCGTGTAGCTTCTCTCCTTTCCGGGGCTGAGCCTTGCAGTAACCAACAGTTGGTTGTGTGGTTTACTGGCAAGTAATAATCTTTCACAGTGAGTCTCTGTCTGACAAGACAATGGCCAGTACTATGGTTTTTTTCCCCCTTAGAATGCTAATGTATGTGTTTTTCTTTATGGTAGTAAATCCTGTTGAGGAAATGTGTGATGAATTTGGATATCAAAGGAGTTTACTTTAAATCACAGATTTGGGTAAGGAATCCAGAAAGAATTTCCTTTAAGGGTTAAATTCTCAGCATGTTTCTCAGCTTCCCTTAAGTCCTGTTATCAGCCAAGGTAGTTTGTGATTCTGATTTCTATTTCTATTGTTTAATTCTGTTTCCTGAGAGAGTCCATCGGGATATTTGCTGCATTTTGTAAAAGGGAATAGTGGGGGGGGGGGTGGATTTTTAAAAAGGGGTGATATGTTATCAAATGGAGGGACACAGTTTTCCAGCTGGGTTTGTCTCATTGGCTTTACCTCTCCCTCCTTTGATGTGAATGGTGATTGATCTGTGGTTCAAGTCACCACCTGCCTGATCGCTAGAGAGGGTGACCTTTTGCTCTTCACGTGGGGGACTTTAATTATTAGCCAGCAACTGCCTGAATGTGTCCCTGTCCCCACAGCCACATGCTGCTACACAGTAATTAACTTTCCTCGGTCCTTTCTGATTGGGAAGTTACTGGGGGAAGAAAGGCAGTTTCCCTTTGGAGTTGATTGGAAGTCCTCCCCTCCCCCCCAACCCTAATTAGTTGCCATTTGCCCATTATTAAATGCTTTCCTTGAAATGAGTAAGGAAGACAGAAGAGGAGTTAGGTGAAGCAAGTTTCTGCCAAGACAGATCATTAGCAAGAAGTTAGTGGGAATGACTCATGAAAATTAACTGATGTTAAGTGAATTATTTCTAATGTGCATTTTAATTTTTATCTGGTGAGATGGTGGGCTGCCTTTTTAAAAAAAGAAGTACCAAGTGCTCCGCTTTTCTGTTGCACAAATATTCAGCAAGTGAAGTTTCAGTTACATAAGTTTGATAGAGGATGGGCCTTAAAGTTTTATGGACTGGAGTGTGCAGACCACAGGAGGGCCATCAGTCTTCCTGACCCATCTGAAGAATGAATGGCTGATTTCCCAGTCAGTGACAAGCTGGTGAAAACCAGTCCAGACCCAAAGTCCCTTTGATCTCAAAATTATTTTACACAGTCACTTGTGTTTCAGGCCCATTAGAAAATGAAATTCCATGCTGTAATTTCTAATTGAATTAATTTTCTTCATTAAAAATCAATTTGAGTTGTCAGCTCAGTAGTATCCCACACCTGAAGGCCTATGTCTCGTGAAAATCTTTGTATCTCATCACATGGCTAAAGAAACTTCAGGAGGAGAACAGTTCATTCTCTCCTACGTCATGGGTAGGGCCCGGGTCACTTAAATTATGACCTACGATAACCTAGTCTACGCACTCCTTCCTTTGAAATGGTGTTGTATGAAGTTAGGGGAAAAACTTTGTGCCAGCCTCTGAATTGCTGCAAATTTTTGCATAGCTAAACAATAGAATCAAAAGAATCCACCTACCATTCAGGAGGTTCTATATGATGCAAGACAAAAGGATTGCAAAATAAAATGTCTTTATCCCTTGAGAATAATAGTCATTTCAGAGTGTTACTCTTTTAAAATCAGAAGGCTTAAAGGTAATCGGTAGCCTATAAATACAGGGCAAGGTAACATAAATAGGATGGTGCTGCCTGAAAATGAACCTCATTTTGATCTTCCTTGCACATTAAAATGCATGCATAGTAATGGCTGCAATTATTAAACTGTATTTTGGGAGCTTCCTGTTCAAATGAGGGAAAAAAAAAAACATTATACAGATGGTTAAAATGTTATCACCCGATCAGGGGAGCCTGGCCTTCTGGAGAAGAAGTCTGGATCGGAAACGGACCCATCAAGAGGCCTAGATTCCAGGTGCAGCCCTGCTAGGTACAGCCAGCTGGCCTGGTGGCTTTGGACAAGTCATGTGACCCATTTGGGTTTCAGGGTTTTCACTACCAAGTGAGATGTTTGAATATGGGATCCCAGATATATGAGTGCTGAAAAATGGACCTCGACCCACGGAGACCTTCCCATGAATAAGTCATCGGTCAACCCAGCAATGACCCTGTGGGTAGGTCCTACCCACCCCCTCCTCAGGGATTCCTCCCTGTATTAGGAGACAGGACAGCCCAGGGAAACCTGAGAACTTGGAGAACCACGTTTTATCGGGACTTTATTGAAACAAAGGTAGGGGTGAAGCATGGGTGAGTGCGACCTTTGGCTGTGAACTGGATCCCAGCCAAACCTCTCAAGTTTGAGCGTCTAATAAGTGGCGTCTAATCAGCCTTGCCGGCATCGGCAAACGTGTTCGAAATGGGGAATCTCAGGCTCCACCCATCCCAGACCCACTACCAAGCGGAAAAGTCTGGGGTTGAGGCCCCCAGGTCTCTAGGTAACAAGCCCTCCATGTGACTCTGTTGCACACAAAAAGTTTGAAACCACTGATATAACTGAACCCAGACCACAGGCCTTATCACTTGGAGAAACTAGGATCAAAAAAGAAAAGAGAATTTTATTCTAATGTCCAAAGGTGGGGGTGTATCTTTGGGTTGGGGTGAGGGTTACCTGACATGATCCCGAGCTCTGTTTTTAATAGCGTCACCAAGATCCCTGGGACAAAGTTTTCAATTGACAACTTTGGCCGTGAAGTTTTCTAAGGGAGGGGGTGTACACAGGAGGGACTTGGTCTTTAGGGATCCTCAGGAGAGACCAGACTGGACAGGAAAAGTTTCAGTGAACAGCTTTTGAAGGGAGAAAGTCACCTTTGCCAAAATACCTGAGTTGCTGGCCAGGGGAGACCACACGGTGATTCACATACCTGGTCCTTTCACCCGGGCTTTCCGCTATCACCTGAAAGCTCTGAGGCCAGATTTGGGTTTCAAACCATAGAACCTTCAGCTGGAGAACGCGTAGTTTGCCAGTAACGCTGGATTTGGAACTCTCTCAGGGACCATCTGTGGGTCCAAAAGAGGAATCTCCCCTGTGCTTCCCTGGATTTCAGTGACTGGCTTGGTGGAGGGAATAGTTTTATCACTGAGTCAAAACCCTTGAATTGCCCTGTGTATCTTCCTGAAGTCTGCTTGAACACATCTCTCCCATTCAAGGTTCTCATTTTGCTTTAAGATCTTCTGTTGGTATGAACGTAGAATTGGATTTTGGGGGGCGCCTGGGTGGCTCAGTGGGTTGGGCCGCTGCCTTCGGCTCGGGTCATGGTCTCAGGGTCCTGGGATCGAGTCCAGCGTCGGGATCTCTGCTCGGCGGGGAGCCTGCTTACCTCTCTCTCTCTCTCTGCCTGCCTCGCCTCTCTGCCTACTTGTGATCTCTCTCTGTCAAATAAATAAATTTATTAAAAAAAAAAAAAGAATTGGATTCTGGGTAGAAGCTGCTGTGGACACATGGAGCATGGATTTCTGAGTCCTCTGAATGCTCCAAAAGTAGAAGGAGGGAGATAGGAGACAAGGGCCACTAGCATTGATATAGCCTTGATGACAAAGAATTCTAATACATTTTTCCCTAGTTTGTTCCAGATTAAGAAACCTAGTATACCCCAGGGGGGTTCTCCTGTCCTTATTCCGCTACCCCTCGACCCTTTTAATTGTGGGACTCTTGGAAATACTAGAATTTTGGGCAGATCATTTTAAAAGTCATGGAATGGAAATAGAATAGGAAAAAAAAATGGAATAGAATTAACCTTTTTTTTTTTTTTTAAGCAAGCTTTGGAAAGTTGAAAAAAATTTTTTCCAGTGTTATCTATCCAATGAACACACAATTTTTCTTTTAGAAAAACAGGCTTAAAACTACCCTGTGCTTACCTTTTCTTACTATTAATTCACCCCATTGATACCAAGTGGCTAAATAACCGAATTCCTCATCCTTTAGGGCAGCATATCAACGTTATAGTGTATCTCTTTAAGTACAAAATAACTTAATGCACATTGATCGAGATTTGACAGCCCTGGGACACCTGGGTGGCTCAGTGGGTTAAAGCCTCTGCCTTCGGCTCAGGTCATGATCCCAGGGTCCTGGGGTTGAGTCCTGCATCCAGCTCTCTGCTCAGCAGGGAGTCTGCTTCCCCCTCTCTCTCTGCCTGCCTCTCTGCCTACTTGTGATCTCTATCTATCTGTCAAATAAATAAATTTTTTAAAAAATCTTAAAAAAAAAAAAAAGATTTGACAGCCCAGTTTTTAAGCATGCAGGGTGTGCTGTTGTATGCTATGCCACTCTGGTTGAGAACCATTGGTCTACTGAGAACCTCAGTGTAATCGCTATTACATATGCAATTGTATCTTTCTCCTTTGAGCCAGGATCCACTTGGGTCAAGGACTGTGCCTTATTCTTCCTGCATCCTGGTGACCAAATGAAGCCTAGATCATGCTAAACTGTGGTTTCTTAAAGGAATATTTGAATTTACCCACACCCATTCTTTTTCTGTACCCCCCGCCCCCCGCAAAACACACACACACCAGCCATTCCCCTTTTCCCCTCTAGGCTTATCACTGTTTTTCCTTTAATTTTCATCACCTAGTGGCCAACATCAGAAGGTCTAGGACATGTCCCCTAAATCCAGGGTAACTGAAAGTCGATTCTAGCCAGGGAGATCTCCCTTCTAAATATGACTTGATAATTATCCCAGACATTTTCAAGTGAGAGACTAATTACCACATTAGTTACTACATGACTCCCTCCACCAGCCAGCTTGTCTTATAACTTCCCTTAAAATGACAAGGCACAAATGAGGGTATAAACTGGAGTGTATCGAGATGGTGTTTTTCCGCCTGAACTGAGATCCCAGGGTTTCTGGCTGTGGTTACCAAGTGGTGGCCCAAACATTTTCGCTGAGCAAAATCAAACAACGTGGGATATTTTGCCCCCAGGGTTGATTTCAACAGACTATCGGGGCCAAAATACTGTAACTGCAAAAATGCTGGAAGGGTCTCTTGGAGCCTTCCGTGATTCCTGCAAGTTCTTCTTTATCTCCTGTTTTCTTTTGTCTTAGATTCATCACTCCGCCAAATGGATGGTCCTTCCCTAAGAGACTCAACTTGTCCCTTTCCATAATTTGACTGCCACAAATTGGAATCCTAGCAATTATGAGATGAAAGGATAGGGGAAGTACAGAAATAAGGTACTAGGAGTCTCCAAGATACAGTTTTATGGGGCTGAAACGATCATGGGCATTTTTTTTTTTTAAGATTTTATTTATTTGATAGAGATCACAAGTAGGCAGAGAGGCAGAGAGAGAGAGGAGGAAGCAGGCTGTCTGCAGAGCAGAGAGCCCGATGCGGGGCTCGATCCCACGACCCTGGGATCATGACCCGAGCCGAAGGCAGCGGCTTTAACCCACTGAGCCACCCAGGCGCCCCCGATCATGGGCATTTTGAGCAGTAGCCAAAATTGTGTATTCTTGGGGAAGTAGAACAAGTCCTAATTAGAAGTAATACCTCCTATTTCTGAGCCTCGGCGTACTTATCTATGAGAGGAGGCGGTTAGACACCTTCTAACATCTGTTCTTTCTTAATCCCAGTAACAGTGGCTGCCATTATCACATTGTTACTATGTCAAGCACTCTGCTAAAGCCTTCATCTGCATTTTCTCCTTTAAGCCTCAAAATATAAAACTCTGTCCCATTTTAAACCAAAAAGCTCAAAGAGATTGAATACTTCATCCAGGGCCACAGAGCTGGTAAGTGACGGACCTGAGTATTCTGACTCAGGTATGTTTGATGCTCAAATCTGTGCTCTTCACCTGTATTTCATATGGTCCCCAAAGAGGCAGTTAATAACTTACGACAAAGTAGGAACTACTTCTAGACCACTGGTTCCCAGCTGGAGCATTTTTGTCCCCCAGGGGACATTTGGCTATGTTTGCAGGCATTTCTAGGAAAAGGGGTGCTGCTGGCCCCTGGTAGATAAAAGCCAGAGATACTGATAAACACTATACAGTATGTGGCACAGAGCCCCACAGCCAAGAATTACCTGGCACAGATTGTCTGTCATACCAAGGTCAAGAATCCCTGGTCTGGGCCCAGCACAGAAACACTGTCTTCACCATTGTCCCCAGAAGTTAAAGAACAAGAGCCCATCCTCAAGTAGTGACAGCCCTGTCCTTAGAGTGGTGCTCACATGTCTTTGTCTTTGTAAGCCACAGACCTTAGGACAAGACGGACCCCACGTTCACACTTCTGTTCCATCACTCCCGTTTCTCATCTCGCATATGGAGGTCCTCATTCTCTCTCCTGGGATAACTGGGTCATGGTGAGAGCTCAGTATCCTTACAACCTTCTGTCATCATTGCCTCCCTTCCCTTTTATAAGCCTCTTGGTCAGCCTGCACTCTTACAGATGGCCAGGTGCATGCTTGGTTCCACTGTGCACACCAGCGGGAGCCACAGACCGCCATTCGTGGACTGGTGCTCGGTGTCTTAGACACGCGGGAGGTGGCGTGGGTGAAAGGCATCCCAGGAGAAGCCTCGGAGAAGTATCAGTGACCCGTGCAAATACGGGAGTTGGGGTGATAGAAATGAAAGAATCCAGAAATCTTGGCTTCCGGCCAAGGCATTAGCTGAAGTGGACTCCCAGGGTTGGTTAGTTTTACTGTAGAGTAAATTGTTGCTCTGTAATGTAAATGGAAAATTAACTGTGTAACCAATCAAAGAATCTTTGTGATTCTCAGTGAAACATACCACCCAGATGAGTTAAAGATTTATGTATTTGCTTTCAAGAGACATTTTCTGGAAGAGACCGGGTGGGAAAAGGGTATAAGTGGAAGAAAGACGGAGGTGGTTTGGTAGAGGAATTTCCTTTGTGGAAGAAGGAAGAAAAAAAAAAAAGAAAAAGGCAGAGTTCAAAATGCTGTGTTTGCTGCATATAACTTAATATGCAGGGTTCCAGCTAGAACACTAAGAAGTCACAATAAATAGGCCCTTTTCCTTCTACAGGAAAAAAAAAAAAAGGATGAGTATCATTATGCACGCGTTATTTATTTATTTGGGTCCGTGTGAAATGGGAAGAAGAGGAAAGAAAACTGGATGATGGTGGAAGGCTCCCCTTAAGACCTCTGATCCCTTGAGCAGCTTGCAGAAAAGAGAAGATGATCAGAAGTCACACCTGGCTCCAAAGAACCCTCCAGCCGATCTGAGCAAAGTAGTACACAGGCAGGGGTCTCGCCATGGTCTCTCAGGCACAGGGTGTGAGGTGGATAAGGACAGGACCAGTGCCCTGGAATAGTACCCATTTTGATTTAAGGCATCATTTAGACACCTGATGTAGGAGCAAACAAAACCAAACAAACCCTTTCCTCTGCTGGGCCCGTCCTGTGGGCATCCTGTGCGCTGCTGTCCCAGACTTTCGGCTGACTTGTTCTCACAGTGACCCTGGGAGTGGTGGCTTCTGGATTTGCACCCACGAGGAAGCCTGCGATATCTCCATAGTGTAAACGTACCGAAAGTTGTGAATGTTAAAATATACCTATGTACACGCGCGCGCGCACTTACACGTATGCATGTGCACACATATATGGACAAATGCACATTTGTGTTGGTACAAACAGGTGAATGAGACAATGAGCAGGATAGTAATGGGAACTCACTCTCTGCCCTGGTGTCTGGGAGAGAAGAGGTAGGGACTGTGGAGAACCGAAGTGTCCCCAGCCTAAGGAAGGCTGCCCGGTTCAGTGGGTCTACCTGATCCGTGGGTCTCAGGAACTTGAGCTTTGAATGGCCAGATATGAGGCTTTTTCTTTTCTTCTTGTGCGAAGAAAAGCTGTTGTGCCGATGTAGGGCTGGCGAGCCATATCCTGCAGCCCAGATTGGGCGGGCACCTGCTTAAAGATTTACCGGACTTAGCCCCCCTTCTCGCTGCTTTACCCATGATCGCCACAGGAGCCGGGCTGAGGCATTGGGTTGGAGAATGTAGCACCTTCAGATCTATACTGTTTGGCTCTTTGCAGTTTCCCTACCTCCGATACAGGCCCAGCAAAACAGAAGTGGGCTGAATTCCACTACCCGTTGACCATGCTGGACCTCTCGGAAGTCATCCCATCTCACCCCTTCTTCCTCTTGTCGGTTTTCCACAGCAGGTGCTGGGGGTTAGTCCCTTTCTCACAGTTCAGCCTGCATGCAGACCCCCTGGAGGGCTCCCCCTCAGATTCGGTGGCGCCAAGTGGGGCATGAGAACCTGCGTGTTTAGCCTATCACGGACCTATCACGTGGGTGACTAAGTTGGCCAAGGCAGAGGGATGAATTCTGTAGAACCCCTATGAGAGACTCCATGAGGCATTGCAGGCCCAGATCTGCTGCATTTCCTAGTCTGAAAAGCATCTCTTTCTTCAAATAAGAGCATCACACTGATCCAGATCTATCCTAGACCACCTGCATAGCCCACAGGGTGGCTCTAGCTGTGTGTACTCAATCTGTCCCATATCGGTGTGGCCATGAAGAGGGGCTGTAGCGGGTTAACGCTGCATTCATGACAAGCACAGGGAACTTGTCTCTTAATCCTGGAGGAAGATCTTTTATGTCAGGATCAACCCAAACCTAGGATGGAATGGGATGGAGAGGGAAGACCAGACTCAGCAAGCTGCATGAAGATTTTAAGGACGGAAGGAGGATATAGAATCAGGACTTGGAGGAATGCATGTAGTTAAGAGCTATTTCGATTTCTCTGAGTGTCCATTTCCTTGTCTGTAACTCCGTTTCCTTACACTATTGGTATCACCTTGAAGCTTGTCCTAAGGATTATATTAGAAGTTGGGTATGTTGTAAATGTCACCTATAATTCTGGCTTATAAATCTCTCCACGTATGGCCCTGTGGCTGGCTAGGTCTTCCTGACAGCAGTCGTCTCAGAGATCCCAAGAGTCTGGGCCTTTAGAAGGCTGTGGGTAGCAGCTGGTAGTTCTGATTTGGCTCTGCCAAAGGGTCCCTCCAAGAAGCATTCCTATTTTTTCTGGGCAGCTGCCTCGAAGCTTCTTCCATCCCTGGTGTTTCTGGGGGCCAGGACTGTTTGCTCCCCTCCTCCCAGCTAGCCAAACACTGTGCACATGTCTTCTTGCTGGCTAGGCTCCGAACAGCTCTACCTTGCACGGCCTCCCCAGCTGTGCTGAGTTGAGCAGTAAAAGCTCTGCCAGCAGGCTCTGCGTGTGCCACTTACGGGACGAGGAATGTGGCTCCTGCCGGATGAATGGGGCTGCTGCCATGGAGAGCGGGTGCTAAATAATTCACCACAGCCGACTGCTCTGATATCCACGCGGGCCTGTCCTCTGGCGACCCTGAGGATGCCCCAGCAGGGCTCCTCCTCGCTGTGCTGTGGCGGTGTCGAGGGGAGCGGGAAGAATCAACGAGGCAGCGTGAACACCCCCTGGGCTGTCAAGGGCTCTGCGAGCCTCAGTGGCGAGGCAGCTCACAGCCCGGGCACACTGACCCTGTGGGCTGCTGACTGCTCAGGCCAGGGTTGGGGGGCGCAGCTCTGGTCACCCTCACAGTCCCGAGCGTGACTGAGGGCATATTTACACTCAGACATTTTAAATTTTTTAAAAAATTAAATTAAAAATTATTTTTTAAAACTTTAAAATCAATTTTAAAAATTAAATTAAATTTTTTTTTAAAAATTAGAAAATTAAAAGAACATTTTTAAAGAACCTGCTGTGTGCTTGGCAGTTTTACCTGTAGTATCTCCTATAATCCAGAAAGTCCACGAGGCAGAGACTGTTAGAAGAGGCTGAGAGAAGGAAAGTGACTTGTCCAAGTTCCCACAGCTAATAAGGAGCAGAGTCAGGATTTGCCCTTGGATACATCCTGCCTCACAGACCCCCTGTTATCCAGAGATGCCTGGCCATCAAGGGACCTCACCTCTCTCCTCCAGACGCTGGCTGTCTCAGTGGGTCAGACCCTCCCACGTTAGGGCAAACACTGCCAGGTTCTCTACAGGGAAGCACATGACTGGGTGTAACTGAACTTCACCCACTGTCCATTTCTGCTGGCGTTTCAAGTTGTGTTACCAGTTTTTTGTAGCTTGGACCTTGCCTTGGCCGGGTTCTCTGTTGAGCAAGATGGTAGCAGGGAGGCAGTGTTGAAAACAATGGGCCTTGTCCCAGGAACTTCCTGCCTGAGGGAAGTGAGGGTCTTGAGGCAGGATTCCCAGGTTCTCCCGAAGAACCTCATTGAGTCAGAAGGTTGACAAGTTGAGACACAGGCTCAGAGGAGTGGAAGGATGGAGTGGGGCTGAAGCAAACATGAACAGGGCTTTTTTCTCAGCCCAGCAAGCCAGGAAGACTTACTTCTGCAGCTCTCAAAAGGCCATTTTGCACAGTGCACCACGTGAATAATCTGCCTGCAGAGCCCGTTTCTCATCAGATGTACAGCTCATCCCTGTACAATAAGAAGGTCTGTGATGGCTGTTTAACAGATAATAATAATAGTGTTTAATGCTTAGAGTGTTCTTGCTGCATCTTGTACTGTGCAGAGTGCTCATATAACAAGAGGTATTGCAGTTATCACCATTACTCACATGTTTCAGAGAAGACTTCTGAAAATCAGAGAGGTTAAGCAACTTACCTGTGTCACACAGACTTCGAGTTCCGGAGCCCAGAATCAAACATAGATATCTTTTCCAATTCCAGGGCTAGTTTCCTTGTAGCAGGACTCTCTTTTAACCCAGATTAATGAGCCGCTCTTCATAGCTATTTATAGATGCTAAGAAGATTTAAGATTCAAAGGAACAGGAAGAATCCAGCACGGTGGGCTAAGAAGTATGTGTACCATAGCTGCTCTTCGCCTTCTTTTCTCTCCATCAGTCACCTGCCTGATGACATGCACAGGTGTGACAGTTGCCCAGGGTTGTATGAGAATTGCAAAAAGTGTTACATGGATGTAAATGACCCCAGTTATTAATAATTGTCACAATCCTAAATGGATCATCGGCTGTGGCGGTTTATGACTGGCCATGGCAGACATGGGATAGGCCGTGGGTCATGGGCACTTCATTCTACCATGTTTTTAAAGGGCCTACTGTGTGTGAGGCAGTGTTCTGGGTTTCGAGGATAGAGTGCTCAATGAAACAAAAACCTTGCCTACCATCCCCTAGCGCTTACTCTTCAGGCCTCCGTAAGAGACAGAACATAGAGTGACAAAAGCAAGTAAAATATATGATGATTTAAGAGTATTCAGTCCTGTGTATCAGTTTCCAAAATGACAGTGTGGACAGCACAGCAGACCCTTTAACCAGGGAAATAATCATTTGATTATGAACATTATTTAAAAAAAAAAAACAAAACAAAAAACAACTATTTAAGGTTTCTGAAAATTATCCTAAGCGCATATAGCAAATGCAGAAATACCTATTCAGGAAAAGCTACTAAATTTTGGTAAGAAGAGTGATTCTATGGCATGTGAACCATGACCCACCCCTCTCCTGCTGCCCTTATCTCGATCACAGATCGCTGTGATGGATGCTCACTTTGGGAGTATGCAGCCAAGAACATGGGGTTCCTTATCTACCTAGCTCTCTCAGTCTAGGGCTATGATTTCACCCTGGGAGGGGCTCTTTAGAGATTGGGAACACCCTGCCCCTGCAAAGAAGCCCTACCTTAGATCAAACCATGGAGCAATTTGTGCCCCAGGCTGTTGTCAAAAATAGTAGAACAATCAGCTAGCAATTAGTGGAGGCTAACAGCTGGATGTGATACCATAACTACAAATCAGCCAGGTGCTCAGAGAGAAGGTACTCATGCCCTCTGAGTAGCAACAGCAGAGGCTGCACCCTGCAGAGGAAAGAGACTTCACTCAACTTGTCTAGCTAGTCGCTAAACAAATAAACAGTAACATCAAGCTCCAGAAAAGGGAAGGAGGGGGTCAGTATCCAGAATTGCTTCAATATGTTATCTAAAATGTTCATTTTCAACAAAATATCATGAGTCATTAAAAAAAGAAACAAACAAAAAACCAGAAAATTCTGGCCCCTACACAAGGAAAAAGTAAGCAAAAGAAATGACAGATTTATTCAGCAGACTTTAAGCCCGTGAATAAGGAACTATGTCTAGAGAATGAAAGGAAACCATCAGGATGATCCATCACCTAATAGAGAATATCAATGAAGAGAAGTTATTTTTAAAAAGTAATTATTTGAAAAAATGGAAATTTTGGAGTTGAAAAGTATAATTGAAATGAAAAATTCGCTAGAGGTGCTCAGCAGAAGATTTAATCTGGAGGAAAGAAAGAAACTGAAAACTTGAAGGTAGATCAATAAAGATGATGCAGTCTGAGGAATAGAGAGAAAAAGAAAAATGAACAGCTTTTTAAAGATAATTTAAATTTTTTTCCAGTGTTATTGAGAAATAAATGACATACAACACTGTATAAATTTAAGGTGCACAATGTGATGGTTTGATTTACTAAATGAGTGAGAACTATGGCATGGTATTATGCACACCAATATATGTGTGATGGGATTAGCTAAAGAGAGAAGAAAGAGCAGGAAAACAATACTTGAAGAAATAATAGTGGAAACTTTCAAATCTGATGGAAAAATATTAGTCTACACATCCGAGAAGCTAATGCAACCCAAGTAGGTAAATTTAAGAAGATCTGTACTCACTATCTTGAGGCACATCACAGTCAGAATGTGAAAAGATAATGAGAAAATCTTGAAAGCAGCAGGGGAAAACAACTTATCACAAATAAGGGAACCCTCATAGGATTAAGAGCTGATTCTTAAGTCTCTGCAAAGAGATTGGTACTCCCTTTAAATGTTAAATAGAATTACCCTATGTCCCAGCAATTCTTTCTTTTTTTTTTTTTTTTGAGATTTTTATTTATTTATGTGACAGAGAGATAGCACAAGTAGGCAGAGGGAGAGGGAGAAGAGCTCTCCACTGAGCAGGGAGCCCGATGCGGGGCTCGATCCGAGGATGCTGGGATCATGACCTGAGACAAAGGCAGATGCTTAACTGACTGAGCCACCAAGGCACCCTGTTTTAGCAATTCTATTCTTTGATATATGCCCAAGAGAAGCGGAACATGCATCTTCAAAAAAAACTGCACAAATGTTCCCCATAGCACTATTGATAATAGTAAAAAAAGTGGAAACAACCCAAACATCCATCAGTTGATGAGGTGGTGAGGAAAAATGTGTATCTGTAGGATGGCATCTTATTCAACAGTAAAAAGGAATGAAGCTCTGGTACAAGCTACAATATGATGATGAACCTTGAAAATATTACACTAAGTGAAAGAAACAAATTACCAAAGTTCACATATTATATGATTCCATTTATATGAAGTGCTCAGAATAGGCAAATCTGTAGACAGAGAGAATATATCAATGTCTGCTTGGGGCTGGAATAGTGGGACAAATGGGAAGTGATTATTCCTGGCTAAGGCATGAAGGGTTGGTGAAAGTGTTTTAAAATTAGATCCTGATAATGGTTGTGTAAGTCTGTGAGTATACTAAAATCTATGAAATTATACACTTCAAGTGGGTGAACTGTATGATACATAAATTGTATTTCAATAAAACTTGTTTTAAAGAGTGCCAAGTGCTAAGGAAAAAGAAAGTAGGGTAAAGGTTTGGCAGTATTAGCAAGGTGGGAGGGAAGACAATCTGGGATAGGAGAGTGAGGCTTCACTGCAGTGACATTCTTTAAGACTAGAAAAGGTGAGAGAGTGAGCCATGCTACTATCTACAGAAGGAATCTGTCAGACAAAGAGAGGAGCCAGTGCAAAGACCTGGAAGATGGGCCTGGTGTGGGTGAGGACTAGTGTAATGTGGCAGCAAGGCAGAGAGGAGCAGGAGGTGGTCTCCCAGAAGTCATGGGGCCTCAAACTCAAGGGCCTTACTCTGTTTGGAGTAAAAGCATGACACACTATTTATTTGCAGAGAATCCCTACAGTTGCAATTTTGCGAATAGACTGAATGGGGGGCCACACAGAGGCAAGAGCTGACGGTGGCTTGCATCTCCAACCAGGAGGAAGATGACATGGCTTGGAGCAGGGGGAGAAGGGTGGGGATGATGGAAAAGTGTTCGGTTCTGCAGGAACTTTGAAGGTAAAGCCAACAGGACAAGTCAAGGATTACAGAATGTTCAGTAAAAGGGGTCAGAGAGTAAATATGTTAGGCTTTTCAGGTCATACAGTCTCTGTTGGAACTACTCAACTTTGCCGTTGAAACCTGGATGTGGCCATAGACATGCATAAATGAATAATTATCATTGTGTTCTAGTACCAGTGTATTTGCAAAAACGTGAAACAGTAGACTTGACCAATGAGACCTGGTTTGCCAGTTCCTGGGTTAGATGTCAGGGCAAGAGAAGGAAACGAGTGAAGGGTAGCTCAGAGGTGTTTGTTCTCAACCATTGGAAAGACAGAGTTACCATTAACTGTGAGAGTGAATCTTACCGGCAGAGCAGATCTGTGAGGACTGATCTCTTGGTAAATCTGAGAAGTCTTCAGACACCAGATTTGTAAGCCTTGAGTTTGAGGAAAGGCTGGTCTGCAGTGGAATTGGAGACCCTAGACCAGATCCAGGAAGTGCATGTAGATAGAGAAGAGCAGGGGTCTGAGGACTGAGCCCTGGGTTATGCCAGTCTTTAGCTGTTGGGTAGATTAGGAGAACCAGCAAAAAGACCTGAGGAAGTGCAGCCACGAGATAGAAGGGAAACCAGGAGAAGGTGATACCATGGAAGTGAAGCTGAGAAAATGCTTCAGAGAGGGTATCCTTCCCCACTCACAGAATCATGTTGGTATGCAAATGAGCAAAGAAGTGTTCTTCCAGGAAGAATCCTGAATTCCCTCTAATTTCCAGACAAGAAAATTATTGTCAGACTTTTTTATTCATTTAACAAACATTCATGAGCTCTCAGGTCACCAGGCACTCTGCTAGATGCTTGGAACAGGACACATGCCCAAAAAGGCACAGTCCCTGCCCTCAGAGAGCATGCAGTGTCTTTGGAGAGAGATATTAATCAGGTAATTCATTAACATTAACCAAGGATGGGTGCAGCTCCATCAAACACAGTAAGAGTTCTAAAGGAAAGGAGTTATCTAAGGAAGCAATACTCTGAGTTTTCTACAAAAGAATTGATCTTTTGATCAAATGAGCACATGGGTGGCTCAGTCAGAGAAGAGTCAAGAAGCACTTGACTCTTAATTTTGGCTCAAGTCTTGATCTCAAGGTCAGGAGTCCAAGACCCACACTGGGATCCATGCCGGCATGGAGCCCACTTTAAAAAAAAAAAAAAGGAAAGAAAAGAAAAAAGAAGAAGAAGATCTAATTTGGAGGGCCAGGGAACCTTCCATATTTTCCTTTGTTTTTAATAATAAATGATTTCCAACGTATCACATCCTGACTGGGACACACCTGGTTTTTGAGAGGGTGTTTGAGAACCTCTGAACCCAAGGAAAAAATGCAGGCTTTGTCCTCAAAGCCAGGACCAAACCTCAGCTGTGGGTCCTGGTGCCATTCTTGATCCTCTTTGAAAGTCATTGTCCTCATGGGTACAACAGTGGATAGTAAAAGCTACAGTGTGGGATAACGGTGAGGACTAAATTAGACAAAGTATATAAAACACCTGGCATGGAGGTCCTTCCCATTCCTTGAGAAAAACAGTATGTCATTTGGTACATCTGTGACATATTATCTTCCAAGATAATTTTCCCAAGATGGGTCTTCTTTGAATGTGTTCTGAGGCAGCGGGTTTTTCAGCTTTTTTTCTGGGGTATCATCCATTTTGCCAGCGTTCTCTCCCCAGAGAAGCATGGGGAGCTCTAGTGCCCACATTGGGAAGTGCTGGAAAACCAAAGCATCCCTGTGCAACTCTTGCTCGTTCTTCTCGTCCTTTATACCGAGAAAATTCAGATTTCAGTCAGCTGTTTAATGAAAATGAGTACCTCCAAAAAGCTGCTGTAATAAAGTACAGCTTTCTCTCTCTAAAACAAAAGCGGTATTTTCTAGCACATCGTGTCAGTTTAACAATATTTTCATGGAAATGCGCAGTGGTAAGCATGTTTAAATCATTGATGCCGTTTCTAATCTTTTTTGGGGGGAGGGAGCAAAATCTGTAACAGTCTTTCATTTGGATTTGCCCATGCTAGCCTGTCCACATTTCTCCTTTTAATTAATATAATTAAAAAAGGATAAGAGGCTGTGGTAGAATTTTGTGCGTTAGATTATCAGGATCAAGAATAATTAAAATGTCTGAGAAGAGGCACATTCTTAAAATGGCGGAAAAGAGAAAGGAAGGCCTTTTTGGTGGGGCGGGGGGGTGGGATTTAAAGTGTGGCGGATTATTTTTCACAAGATTTAGAAATGTGTCCATAGTGTGAGAAGCATTCATGATATGAAGTCTTTTTTTTTTTTTTTAAGATTTTGTTTATTCATTTGAGAGAGAGAATGAGAGAGAGAGAGCATGAGGGGGAGGGTCAGAGGAAGAAGCTGACCCCCCACTGAGCAGGAAACCCAGTGCAGGACTTGATCCCAGGACTCCAGGATCATGACCTGAGCTGAAGGCAGTCACTCAACCAACTGAGCCACCCAGGCCATCCAGTCCTATGATATGGACTCTTAAACAATTAGACAAGAAAAAAGGGGTGCTCGAGGTGGGTCAGTCCTTATGTCTGTCATGAACAATTTTATAATTTATGTTCGCACCCCTCATTCTTGCTCCCTTGTCTGAAAACCAAGTGGGGAGTAACATTAACACTAACTCTGCTGGGTACTCTTCAAAGTACTTTGTTTGCGTTAACTCAGCTCATCTTCTTGGCACCCCTGGTAGATAGATGTCTCTCTTCATTTTATAGATGGGAAAACTGAGGCTTAGAAAAGATGAGTGGCTGTTTTTGTCAAGTCACGTAGGTAGGAGATCATAGAGCTGATGTGAAATTCAGGTCTTTCTGTTGCAGGAGGCAGATGTTTTATTGTAAGCCCTAATTGGAAAAGTGGATAGAAACTGAGGGGAATCTCCCTGGAGTGTTTCTTTTTTGTGAAGGTGCCTTATTTATCTTTACCTGCACCCGGTGAGCCCCTTATGTGTCTTACCTGCCCTCCAGAAACCTCACCAGTTTATTTTCCTCATGGTTACATGGGTTGGCTGTTGCTTGAGAGTTACTACAAATCAAGAATGTGGATTTTTTTCATGTTGTTTTTCTTTTTGGAGCAAAGCAGATGCATCCTTGATGTCCAGCATTCATTTAGAGCTATCATCATCTTTTGATGTTCGACATCGCATTGTTTTAAGACATGATGGTTTAGTTATATTGTGCTAATGCATTTACATGGCCAAAATTAAAATGGACAGCTGTGGTTAAGTGTTACCAGGGCTCCCCAGGATCTCTTATTTCCCCTGCCTCCTGGGCATGTACTTCCCAGCCACCTTGCCCTTGGGTGAGGTCATGTGACAAGGTCATTGCTAGAAGTGATGTCATTTGCCTCCAGGCTAAATCACCTAACTGCCCCTCCAGAGGTTAGGTGTTGAGACCACAGAAACACCAGAGGGAAGCTGACTGGATCCCCGAGTCCCTGCAGAATCCCTGCCCCTCCAGGCAACTTGGCATGAGTGTGAAATCAGTTCTTGTGGTTAGACCGCTGAGACTACAACTGTTTGTTACTGCACCAGAGTCCAGCCTGTCCCAGTTAACACAACAATTGTCAGCCTCCTCAGACCCATTTTAAAAAATGTACTAGATTTTGAAATTTGAGGATTATTTAAAACTATACAAAACTATGCATTTGTGTATGTACATATATATGCGTGCATATATATGTATAAATTTTCAAAGAATATTCTTTAAAATTATACATAGTATGTATAGAATATATATTATACATACTATATATGTAATTATAAATTATAATAATAAAATTAAATTATAAACTATAAGCACATATATAATATGTATATTCTGCACATACATACTTCTTTCTTAATAAAATAAACTTAAATGAACTTTCGACCTGTGTTAGATACATGCTTTGAAACTTTGGTAATATCCCTTATAGCAATTAGGATTTCACAGTAGCAGGGCCAGGAGGTATTAATCTAAACTAGCTAGGACTGGTGCTATCTTTCTATCTATCTCTCTTTCTCTTTTTCTTTTCTTCTTTTTTTTTTTTTAAGAGATAGAGTGGGGAGAAGGGCAGAGGGAGAAAAAGAATCCCAAGTAGGCTTCATGCCCAGCACAGAGCCTGACATGGGGTTGGATCTCATAACCCTGAGATCATGAGTCAAGAGTCAGACGCATAACCTCCTACACCACAGCTGCCCCATTTTTCTCTTTTTCCAGTGTTCCTGAGACCAAGTCCCTGCCATTGCTCTGAGTGACCAATGCCAGTGCCTACCATCTCAGTATTCAAAAGTCTCCTTGAGTCGGAATGAGGTCCCTCTTTAGTTCATTTCAAATCCATTCCATCTTATTTTCCATGCCAGAAATGGAGGTAAGAAGCTGTTCCTTAGGAGTGCCCTCCACAGAGCCCCTTCATCTTGGGGGCCGCAGTCCCCCTGCCATTTCCCTGTCTCTCCTCAGGGAGCCAACCGGCAGTGACTCGCTGACCCTCCCCTGCACTCCTCTAACAAGATTTTGACGGATGCTGGCTAGAATGTAAAGCTGATTGGATTTTCCTCAATGTCAGGAGCTCCTCTCATCCCCTGCCAGCGTCTCGTCAGTGTCCCTCCGCTGTCCTGTGCCCTTGCAGACGCATCTTTAATTCTGGATGGGTACTGACACTTTCCCCTCGTATCTGTGCTCTTCCTTCTGCCTGCAACACCTTCTCTGGCAGCTCACATTTGACCTTGGCAATAATTATAGCCGACTTTACCTTTATGGCTTGTGGATATGGGGTCATGCTGGGTAAAGCTTCCCCCTGCCACCCCCATAAAATTTTCTCATTCCAGGATAAAAGATAGATTTTTTTTTTTTACCTTCAACAGAACTCAAATCATACTTTTCCTAATTTCTGATCACCTCTACCATCATGAATCTAGTCTCCTCCGTGTCTCTACCTATACACTGTATGCAGTTCTGGCCACTTGTATGAATGTCTTATTTTCTGTCTAAATAGAAAGTTCTGAAGGTCAACACTTGTGTCCTTGTCTCAACAAGTGTCCTGAATTTCACAGATCCCCAATAAATACTTGATTGTCTCATAGGTATTCCTTGTTTTCCCTGCAAGCCCCTGCCAAGAAGTTTGCTATCATAACTGTGGAATTTCACTCTGTTTTTGCAAAAGAGCAGTGTGAGGTTTATCCCCATTTACCGGGTCTCTGAAATTCCCAAGCAGCTGGGGTCTCAACTTGTCTAACACCTAGCAGTATATTTTGGAAAAATTCTGAGTAGGGTTGCGTCCAGGATGAAAATGCTTGTCATGAGGAATTACTGATCCATGGGCTTTATTATTTTAATAATCTGTACAAGGATAATGCATAGATCTCCAGGTTCCCCACCACTAAGCTGTGCTCATGGAGCACACACTGTCACAAGGACCTCAGCAACGTGCTTTTGCACCATCCCCCTCCTAACTGTGGTTAGACCTTTGAGAACCCTGCACGTGCCCTCTCCTGACATGCATCACACTCGCTCTAATTGCTTGCTTAATTGCCTTCCCCTCTCATTTCTGAGCTTTTTAAAGGCAGGACTCATGTCCATCTTGGTCACCAGGATGTCCCTGAGGCCTAACCCAGTGACTGACAAATAGTAGGAGCTCATTTAATGAGTGAAGGGTTACAGGAATGAATGAAGTGTCCGTGCTTCCCAGAAGTCTAGTTGTCTTGCCCTCTTGTGCAGCTTCAGCGGGGGAGGCCTCTGGGGCCTGTTGGTCATTTTGACTGCTTTTCCCCTCATTTCATCCCCTTGCAAATGTCTGTTGTTCGATGTGAAGGGCACGTCAGTAGCTTGCCCGCGTTAGGTGGAACTTTGAGTTAGACCCCGGAAGTGGGGATGATTTTGCTGTCTCCATGGACCCACTTCCTCCCGTCTTTTGACTTTGTTAGTCCATTAACTCATCAGTGCCAAAGTTACCAGTGAAGACATCATTACATCCAGGTACCAAGAGCTCACGTTTACTTAACATTTCCTGTGTGCTCAGTGCTCAGTGCTCAATGCTCAGTGCTTCATTCTGAGGGTCATTTGATTCTCTCAGCAGCCCTGCAAAGGAAGACACTGTTCTTGTCCCTCCTGTTACAGATGAAAACCTCTGGCCCCAAGTCATTAAGTTAGCAAATGTCAGAGCCAGGGTCCATCCGTCCCCAGGCCATCCTTTCCAGACCTGGTGTTCTGTTGTTAACTCTCATGAAGTTGGCAGTCCTGGGCCACCTTTCCTCTTCGCCGCTTCGCTGTTAATCACTTGTGAATTGCTTCTCGAAATTCTCATATGACCATAAGGCCATGAGAGAGTAGCAGGCCCATCTTCAGGTGAAGAAACTGGGACAGGGGCATGGAAAGTCAAAGTGACCTCTCCATGGCCACACCAGAGTAGGATGCCTCCTCGCCATTGGTGGCCCCAAAATGTTGTATTTGCTCATCTCCTCCTTGAAGGATATCGAGGTCTAGGGGGACCATCCGCTTCCCCGCCTGCTCTGAGCTCTGCATGAAGGACACCTAAAGCGGAGTGGAACTCATTTGTTCGTATTCTGTTTCAGTTAGTGCCAAGTCAGACCAGGTCCCACGATTTTCACCATGAAATGTCTTCTCTGAACCGAAGAGAAGCATTCTGAAAGAAGTTATAGGGCATTATTAATACAATTACGTATAACAAAAGAATAATTTAACTTTGCCACATCTAACAAAGAAATTCATTTGAAGCTTCAGGAACTCCTGCTGGAAGGGCAGAGCTCATCAGAGTGGGTTCCTCAGGCGGGGGAGTGTGGGCAAGGAGCCGTGCTGGCTGCTATGTCCTGGGGACCGCTTCCATGCATGATGGGATAAACCTATCTCCCCACTTCCCCGGCCCCTCCCTCAGCATCCACCTAAGGAACCCCCAGGACTTCCTTATCATAAGCACAGGGGCGAGGATATCAGCTGGCACTTGCCTCTCACTGCATAGATAGGCGGAACTGAAAGAACACTTGATTTTAAACCGGAAGATGAGGTGACCATGGAAATACTGAGAGGATAGAAACAATGACCATCCTAGTAGAAAGAAGGCCTGGGTGGGTTTTTTTTCTGACTTCTTCCAAACTGTCAGAAATCACCATTATTTATGGAGTGTGACATTGTATCAGTCCTCACTGCGGTTGCATTCAGTACTTGGCCTTGATCTCACTAGAATATGAGCTAGGAGAGAGCAGACGCTGTATCTATACCTAGTCCTTAGATCAGTGCATGGCACAGAGTAGATGCTCAGCAGATTTTTCTTGAATGAAGGGATGGTACAGATGAAGAAATTGAAGACCCCAGGAGTTACTAGTTACTAGTTCTTGGTGCCAGTAACTAGTTAATAGTAACTAGTCCAAGGTCCAAGGTCACTAGTCCAAGGTCACATCACTTGCAGAAGTGAAAGGATTCGAACCCAGGACTCCCAGGCTCTGTGGATTCCTTCTCGGTGATGGTCACATCACTTGCAGAAGTGAAAGGATTCGAACCCAGGACTCCCAAGCTCTGTGGATTCCTTCTCAGTGATGGCTTGGATAGGCCTCTGTTGGAGCAGTGAATGGGATGTTAGAGACCCAAAGGTGTTTAACAAAGCTGCAGTCTGAGATGTGGGAAATACAGATTCTGGCCTCTCCTTGCTGAACGCCCAGCCTGGCTGTAGGAAGAAAAACCCCTTCTGTAAAATGCAGGAATGGAAGAAGTGCTCTTTAAGAGTCCCAGGGTCCTCAGATACCCCTGGGCTGATTTATGCTTTGTCATCTCGTATACTCAGGAGGAGCTAGGGTCAGGGCTGGAGGGAGGGGATGACTCATCCATCACCCAAGCACCTGAGGAAAGTAGTCTTGTGCTTTATTTCCGGCATGCCCAAAAATTCAAGGATGACGTAGTCTCCGACCAACAAACACCCAGAAATGAAAGTTAAAGAGAGAAAAGAAAAGTACAGGCATTGGAAGACTCCATACATTTTGGGGGGTGAGGGTAGGGGGAGGAAAAAAACGAGCTTGGATTCCACTCCTGGGTTGATGCAACATATAATCTAAAACAGGCGCTCAGGTTGATAACTGTGCCCAGATCCCCGGCACACAAGAGCACAACCTTTAAAAAGAAAAAAAAGGAAAAGAAAAGAAAATAGGCGTATATCTTTAAAGCCTGTCTTCTTAGGTGTGATATTTTTGTACTCCTTCGGAGGAGGGTGCAGACCTAGGGCCTTCGCATCCCGCATCCCGAGAAGCCCCCCCCCCACCCCCCTGGCTTGGGGATTATTGATTTGAAAGGCGAGGCTAATTTACATGTAAATAAATCTCGGTGCTGGGCAGCGGGACGGGACGTCCAGATGCCGCGACTGACTTGCTGACGTCACGGCTTCATTAGCATGCGGAGGATGCGGGCACTGCAACAGCGACTTCTCCGGCACCACCAGCCTCTCCAACCACAGTTATTATTATTATTTTTGGCCGAGCTGCACAGTTCGTGGTTCGGCGTCTTGGGCTCTTCGACCAGCTGACTGGTCGCCCCAGGTCTGGCTCGGGATCAGTTGGTGACGCTGAAGCTGGGGTCTGTGACTTCCTGCGGATTGAGAGGCTGGGTTCTCAGGAAGGCAGTCGGATCCAGAGGAAGGGTAGAAGTCACACTTTTTTTTTTTCCCCTCTTTGCGCGGTGGGTGCCCAGCAGGGTCTCCATCCAGCAGTGCTGTTTTCCACCCGCGCATGCAGAGCCGCTCCGCCTTGAGCCTGCCTCTGGCTTCGGGAAGGGTCTAGATTTTAAGAAGGGTTTCCAGAAGAAGATGCTTTGGCTGCCTGTGGTCCTGCTTGCGTTCCTAGGAGCCAGACCTGGGGAGAAAGTGAACTGTGGCAACTGACAAGCTCAGAGGGTCTGGTAGAAGCTTCCCCCCACCCCTGAAACTGGGCATTTTATCCTCCCTGGAGGTAGGTAAGAAATTTGTTCTAATCCACATATTTAAAAACTGTGTATTTTCTAGGGAGGCTGAGAAAGCTGCATATAAATGCTTTGCATGGAGGAGAGGTTATCAGAGCTCCATTATCTTAGGCAAGTGACATTTTTAATGGTCCTCTGGTACCTTTTACCTTTTCTGTGCTGATTAGAAAGCTCACTTGCAAAGTGACATGTCACAGCTGTAGGGAGTCCTGAAGAAACGCTTCTGTCGTCTTCATGCTCTAGAAGCAGCAGTTCTGTAAAAAAAAGTGCAGCTAGCTTTAAAAAATAATCGTAAAAGGGAGAGGGTTTAAAAACCAAACACCTGCTTGTGTTCATGCCCAGTAGTCTCTTCTGCTCAGGATGTCAGAAACCATTAGAGGGTCTGGGAAGGAGGACTTTGCTGAGACTTCCAGGGAAAGAAATGGTGCTCAAATAATTTAGGTTTTAATTCTAGCCAGCGCTTTCATGTTAGAAATGGTGACGGAGCTCCCGACTATGACTGCACTACCGGGCTGAAACACATGACTCAGTGTATTCTCTACATTGGGTTTTTGGAGGAGTGCTCCTCGTTAGTGCTCCTCACTCTTGGTTTCCGCAAAACCGATCATAGCATTACTAATCTGCCACAGAGGTCTTGCGATGAAATCCAGATCTTTAATCCCATTATTCTTTGTTGTGTGGTCTTAGAATAAGCTGGGGTCCGGTGGGACTTTTATGAACCCTAAATAAGCCGAGCCGGGCCAAATCACACCAGGGTGAGTGATCTGTACCAGGTGCGATGCCATCCATCAGCCCAAGCACGGCTCTTGCATAATTTGGGCACATATATTATTTCCCCCACGAGAGAGTTCCGCTTCCAGGCCATGCATCCATGACCACAGTCAGGGGAGGGCTCCAGTGTGCTGTGAATATATCAACACAGACTGCCATGCACCAAAGCTAAAGCTTGCAAGGCTGCAATTTGCTTTGCTTAAGCATCTCTTCCCGGAGACTGTTTTATAGCATCTCCACGAGACTCAAACTAAAGGAAGCAGCCTGGCCTCCTTGCTGGAGGCCGATTTGGCAGCTCTAACCTTGCTCCCCAGAAGGGTTATTGGCTGCTGATGGCTTTCACAGATGGGTCAGGTTGAGTATCCCCCTGGGCTCTGGAGTAAGTCACAACTTTGACAGAATTACCATATTTTGGAAATTTGGATTTTAAGGGCTCCTTGAGTGCTTGTAAAGGTTTTGCCTTTCCATCAGATGCTCTTTCCCCTTGGAAGTTCTTTTTTTTTTTTTTTTTCCCCAAACATTAAAACATGTTGGCTCCACTGGGCATTTTGGCCTATAAATAAAGAGTCACGGGACAGCCAGAAATAATAAAATAGCGTTGTTTGGAATGGCAGGTTTGTAAAGGCTCACCATGCAGTGTAGGGGAATACATAGAAATGGAGGAAGGAAGGTGCATTTGTAGAAGCCTAAAGAATGAGAAAGGAACTTAGAGGTTGGGCACTCTGTAATGATGTTGACCGAGGGCTCCGACTCTGGGTTCCGGCAGTACTGAAGACACTGAGAGCTAGCCACCTCTCTGAGGATTGACCCCGTCTGTGAAATGGGGAGACCAGTGGGACCTCTACTAGGCAGTGCGATAGGTATGATTTAATGAGAGGGCATGAAAAGCACGGAGCACAGTGCTAGCCATCAGCACGTGCTCAGTGAATACTAGCCATCATTATAGCCATCCTTGTTTTCCTTTTTACCGCTGCTGGTGTCAGCACTGTTGCTAAAAACAAGATCGTCCACCCAAAAGGCCATTTGTGTGCAAAGAAAGAGGTGTTCCTGGCGGCAAAGGTGCCATCCACAGTGGCTGTAATGTCCACATCCATTCCCCACTCAAGGGAACCTTCCACCCCATTGACCGAGCTGACAGAAATCAAGAGCAACATCGAGGGCCACCGTGTTTTGTAGAACTCAGAGTGACCGGATGGTGCCACAGAAATCGTTTAGCACCAGCCGTGGCTCAGGCACGCTGAAAGAAGGTCTCCTGCTTTGGCAGCTGATGAGTCACATGCAGAAAGCTGTGGGATCCAAATTGGAATTGAGGCATTTCTGGATTCCTCTTCCCATTTCTCTTCAGGTCCAACTTTGCATGTGAAAGGCAGTCCTTTTCTGTCTTCTGTTCAGGGCAGACCCTTGGCATTTTTTTTTTTCTCCATCCGGAGAGGCCTTTGGATGTGAGCTTCATCTGCTGGTTGGGTCCTCAGAAGTCCCAGGGCTGTGTGACTCCAGCATGGACACGCGCTGTGGAGGAAGGAATAGGCTGTGTTTAGTCTCCGCTGACATGCTAGGTCTTTTCCAGACTTGAGAGTTCACGCCTCGTGCTAGTGAGCGCCCTTTAGTCACTCTGTTTGACAGTTGTTTCTCCCTTTCTTCTCAATGTCTTTCTTTTAAATTTAGGTGAAGTGAAGCTCCGATGTAGGGTTTGAGGGACAAATGAGAAGGGACCAAAGGAGCCAGAGGAGTCTTGCAGAACATTTTTTCTCAGGAGACTCAGAACTGGGAGTTGGTCATTCTTGGTTTCTATGAGTTTTCAGTCAAGTTGTGTTTTGCTTAGAGAATTGTACGTATACCTTGACAGGAGCCCATTTCCATTATTTCCTGCTGGTGTGCGGGATCCTGAGAGAGTTGCTTTACCTCTCTGAACGTTGGTTTCCTTATGTGAAAATTGGAAATCTGTTCCCCGAAACACGTAGCATGACTGTGAAATGGTGGCCATGATGTCCTTGACCAATTCTTGGTATCTACTAGGTGTTGGCCTTTCTTTCTGGTGCCGGTGATGTTCATATTTCACATTTAGTCCCAACCTATGCGCACCAGGAGGTCAGAGTTTAAATAGTCCTTTGACAGAGGAAACTAAGGCCACAGAGGGAAAAGCCCTTACCTTACATGACACAATGATGATGAAGCTTGGGACCTAGCAGAATGTTGCTTCTATGACACATCGATTCCAGAGGCTCAGAGTTGGAACAGAGCTTTTAACCACCCCACGGCACTATTTTCCTTGAACTAGCAGCAATGTCTCTCTTCAGAAGCCTCAAGACATGGTCCTATCTCGTCTCTGTTGTTTTCAAACGCACCCCAGCGAAAATGTTCTGTCCCTCAGACAGGATCGTGGCTTTCATTTGGCGGAGGACTTTTCTTTTGTGTCTGCAGGCCCATGAAAACCATTCTCTCTTCCCTCTCTCCCTGACTGTTGTCCTTAAAAACCAGGTAATTGCTGGTGACGGTGAGCTATGGTACACTAAGAAGCTTTGGAGCGAGACACTGGGAAAATCTGTTTCCCTCATTGATGTTCATGACTGACACTTGCCACTTTGCTCTGGTCTCATCCTGTAAAGATTTTTAATGAAATGTTCTTGTTTTTATGCCTTGTCCGTATGTGTGTATGCATGTTTGGATGATGCAGAAAAGAAAATGTTGGATAAGATCAGAATGAGTTTCCAGCAACCGAAGTCCTCCCCAATCTCACTGGGGGCTTGGCCAGTTGAGTTGGGAGATTAGGTTTTCTTTTTCCTTTGGCCTGTTGTTGAGCAGCTCTTTGTTTGGAGTCTGAAGCCCGGAGGCTTGCTTGATTCTTTATTTCCCTGGGGACAAGGCAGAGGGAGAAAGCAAGGAAGGAGGGGGGTGCGGTTTAGAGAGATGGGGGAGTTAAGAGGAGGGGAGGAGGGAAGCCAGAATGTGAAAGCAGCTGGGAGAATATCAGAGCAATCTCCAATCCACCATGAAAGTGGAAAGCTGAAGGTTCCCTGTGGGTGAAGTTGCAACTCGGAGACAGGAGCCTCTGTTCTCCTTCAGCTAGAAATTCCTCTCCCCATCTGTCCTACAGAATTCATAGTGCAGCCATTTTAAATCCTTAAACCTTACTGGTGGCTAAACATACAGTGTGTTTTCCACCAGATCACCATGGACCATTTTGAAAAATGCGTTAATGAAAAAGAGCATGTTTTCAAGGATGATATGAACCTGCCTTTCCTTGGTGGGTGTAGATGGTAAACTTCTAGTACATGGTTGGCTGTGAAGTCTGGAAAAATCGGGTGGGCTGAACCAAAGATTCAAATTTTCTGAGCGTCGACACAGAAGAGGAGATAGGGCACTAGAAGGGACACAGAATGGAGAAGCATCACTGGTTGGAAGTGAAGCCTCAAGGAAGTCGGGGCTGGCCTCCTGTGGGAAAGTGTTACCCTGAATCATGCTGCCTCAGAACAGCAGAGGGAACCTGGAGGAGGAAGGAAGGATGTGATTGCTGGTATCCCCCTTCTTCCTGGTCCTATCATTTGAGCTGCCATATATAAATCATCCCGAGGCTCTGGAGGGATCACAGGCATTGTTTACTCCTTGGAATATGGCACAGAGATGGAGCCAGGTTGATGCCTTTGACTGTCTGGCACTCTGCATGCCTCACACTAGATGGCTGACTTGTGTTGCCTCCATTCCTCTCACTCGGGGAGCACCACTCGCCTCAGGGCTCCCCCCCGCAACCCCACTGGACTCCTTAAAATCGAACCTTACAAATATCATCCAGCCCCACCCAGGGTTAAAAGTAACTAGGACAGGAATTCTTAGCATTTCATTTCAACTGGGCAGGATGCCATTTTTCCAGCTCTTTTCTTGGCATCCGTTCATCAGTTGTGAGTCCTCCGAGATGCTTGTTCAGGAAAGTTCCAGAACTCAGCTGAAAAACAACCATACTCTCTGTGCTCACAGGGTCAGATAGGTTTTCAGAGTAGCTGTTAGTGTACGTGCCAGTGTGTTTTGGGTGTCTGTGTATCTGTTTATAGTCTTTGTGTCAGTGTTTGCGTGAATGTACAGAAACAGTAGTAACTATCAGAGACGGGTGTGCTAGCTGACCTATAAGGTGCTTTCCGTACCTTGCCTTATTAATTCTTGCAGCAATTATGCCTCTAGGGATTATCAGCTCTATTTCATACTAAAGAAACCAAGACTGCTAGAAGTTAAGTGACTTGCCCAAGGGCACGCAGACAGTAACAAGGAAAATTGGGATTCAGCCCCAGGATAATCACCATCCAAAGCCTGAGTCAGGTCTGCCATTCTTGCTCTGACATCCACTGTAAATGTTTTTTTCTTTACTTTCTAGACCATTTCTTTGGCTCTCTCCTTTGAGAGATGTCTCATTATTCAGCCCTCAAAATCCTTTCCGTTAATCTGTTGATAAGATTAAAGGAACGTGGAAGATAATTTGCCAGGTCTAAAACAGGACACAATGGCGTCTTCAACTCTGGTTTTGAACATGGCTTTTAGAATGGAAGGGAGGTTGGCTGGAAAGTCAGTTAAGACACACTGAGGTGAGGGGTAAAAGCTGGAGGCCAGTGGAAGCAGCCCTTGGGTGGACACGAGGCAGCATGGGAAGTTCTGCTGTGCGCAAGTTGTAGGTGAATGTGGCCAAACCCAGTCGGAGCAAAGAGAGAGGAGCCATGCTCCTTAGTTCTTGACCCCTCGTGGCATCCACATCAGGTTCTAACTAAAATGTGCGTGTTTCCCTTTCTGAGCTCCTGTTCTCGCATCCCTAAAATGAAGGTCCTGAATCAAATAATCTATAAGTTCTCTTCCCAGCACTGACCTTGATGAGCATGAACTTTGAGAATGAACTCAGCCTTGTCGGTGGAGACGTGCAGTTTGCTCCGTCGGCAGCTCTGGCGCAGAGAACCAAAAGGTCAGGTTTTTCTATCGGGACCTGACCCCTCCGTGTTGTGAATATGTGCGGCAAGATGAGAAGCAGTAGCTCTCCAGAGAATGACTCGGAGCTTCCCGGAGAAACATCTGACCTTTGGCGGTTTCACGCCAGGGAAGAGGGAGTGCGTGCCTCTCGCCCATGTGTCGGTGTTGCTTATTCACCCCTAGAAGCCCTCCAGGGCTCTTACATATGCGAGCATCCCGCCGGGTACCAGAGACGAAGGCTGCTCCGGCTGAATGTGTGGACCCCTTGGGTTGTTGCTAAAATTCAGACTCCGCATCTGTAGCGCTCTCCCTGGTGATGCCAGTGCTGCTCCTTCTTGCCTACCTTTCCAATCAGCATTGAGTGCTGCACAGAAAGAAAGATTCGGAAATCCCAGGTTTTAATCCCAATTATATCATTCCTTATCTGAACAAACCTCAAAGAAATCACTTAGCTCCTCAGCGTTTCTCCTACAGAGTTATAAAAATAATTGCTAACTAACATCGAATGCCGGGTGTTGTGCTCACTTTTGTGTGTGCTCTACCTTATTTCACACTCATGATAACCTTAGGAGGTAGGCTCTGTTATCAGCTGTATCCTATAGAAGCTGAGCACAGAGAATTTAATAACTCTCTGTGCTCAGCTTCTATAAAGCCAAGGTCCATGGCTCATACATGGTCAGGCTGGGATCTGAGTTGTACCGTCTGAGTCTAAAGCCTTCACAACTTGTAGAGATGGTACATGGGAAAGCTCTTGGAACTTACGTGTGCGTGTGTTTTATACAAACATACCATATAAATAAAAACATTCATTTCTCTGGTATGCTCACCTTAATATTTAGGACACCTAAAATTAGAAGAGGTAGAAGAGATGTTTTCCAGATGAGAATGTATTTGTCTTAAGTAAAAAAATGTTCCAGTTTATGTAAATTAAAGTCAAATGCTTTGCGAAGTTTTGAAGAACACGGGTGTTTGCCGTGTTATGTCGGGTAGTTCAGCTAGCCCCCCCAAAAAAGTGTCCCCTAGGAGGAATGTTCAGAGGAATGGGAGGTTCTGGTTTACTGAGGTTTTGGTTATTTGGAATGAAATCCAAGTTAGTCTCCTGCATTGTTTTTGCCAATTTGGAAAATATACCCAATCCCTTGTCTGCTTTGGTAGGAAGAGCGGGGTTACCCAACTACATGTTTCTTGTGATTTAGGACATGGCAACCATGTAAATTATTATCCTGAACATGAATTCATGTTGCATTTGTTCTTCAAGTGGAAGTCCTAAGAGGTTGATTGCAAACAGCCTCTGACTTTGTCATCTGTCACCTCACTGGATACCAGGCTGCCATCTGTCAGAATAAGCAGATGTCCCCTTTCTTCTCTCACTCCTCCCTGTTATTCCCCAGAGGCTTCTATCTGACTGATAGTGGCAGTCTTCTTCAGGTGAGAGAAATACTCTCCCGTGAATGTGTACCCACGTCTGAATTCTGTTCTTAGAAGCATCCCGACTGTAGAGTTAGTGTGGTAAATACCGGGCACCTGCATCAGCAGGCCCCAGTCCCGCTGGTCCATCTCAGACCTTACTGATGAAACCCTCCAGTCCATTTGTTCCAGTCCCAACAGAATCTTAGGCTCGTTCTCACCCCAGCGTGCCACATGGCCTGGACCCATCCGTTGCCGTTAGCCCAAGCGATTTAACCTGCCTGCAAGGTCAACCCTTAAAAATTCCCTGAAGGTTGAGTCTCTTTTCTGTTTGATTAATACGAATTAAACACCTAAAGACATTCTGTTTTCCACCTTCCCGTTTTATTCTTTCCTCCATGAAGTGGACAGCCTGCAGGCTTATTGAAAGTCTGAGTTCGCCGAACTTTTAGTTAAAGTTTTCATAGAGTTTCTCTCCTTTCTCTGGGATATGCATCCTGCCATTCTGATTAATTTGGTGAGCGTTGTTAAGGTTCCTGTTACTTTTCATCACCAGTGAACGCAGAGTCTTTCTCCAGCTTCCCTGCTATGGTGCTCCCAGAGGAATGCCCGCATTACCATGACCTGCTTTCTGTAGACATCCCCTGGGCAGTGCACCCGTCGGGTAGGTGACCCTGTAGAGGAAATGGCTGCTTTTGGCTCAGCAACTGCATCGTGCTCAGTTAAAGCCCTCCCCCCTGGCAGCTTATCCATCAAGAATCTGGAGTCCATTTAAATGACCGCTTAAGTTTCCTCCTTGCGTTTGAGTTCATCATGTCAGAAGTCCCTGGAAAGCCTGTCTAGACTAGGTGCTTGCCACCAGCTGGAACAGTGAGCACCCCCACCAACGCCCCCCGCCCCCCACCGTCTCTCATGCTTTCTGTGAAGGTTAGGACACTTGGAAACAACTGCCTCATTAGGAAGTGGGTGAAAATGCAAAGCAAAGAATTCATGTATCCCTCTCCTGGCCTGGAGCTCGGGTTCCTGCTGGAAAGGCTTCCGAAAGATGAGTAGGTGGAAAGCAACCTAAGCACCGGGCTGGACTGATCAGACTGGCTTATACCTGCTTTCCCTGCCCTTTGTCCCCTGGACTGCCTGACCTGCTGCCTAAATACCACTGGGGTTTGCCCAGGCTGTGCTTAGAAGTTGTTTTAAATTCTGTACCATTGAATTGTTAAGGTTCGGCTTGCTAAGTGGTAGCTATGATATCATTTGCTATTTTGAATTTTTAAAACAGAGTGAGAAATAGAACATCTACAGCATGCAAGGCGTTGTCTCTGGCCCTATGGGGACCGTGGAGAAGACCTTTTATGCTCAACCAGTTCTCGAAACCAGGGGTTGTTTTTGTTTTGTTTTTTTTTAAGCTTTTTTTTTGGTTTTTTGGTTTTTGGTTTTTTTAGATTTTTTTTTTTTTTTTGACAGAGTGAGAGAGAGAGATCACAAGTAGGCAGAGAGGCAGGCAGAGAGAGAGGAGGAAGCAGGCTCCCCACCGAGCAGAGAGCCTGATGCGGGGCTCGATCCCAGGACCCTGAGATCATGACCTGAGCCGAGGGCAGAGGATTAACCCACTGAGCCACCCAGATGCCCCAAAGATTTTATTTATTTATTTATTTATTTATTTGACAGAGAAAGACAGAAAGAGAGGGAACACAAGCAGGGGAAGGGAAGAGGAAGAAGAAGAGGAAGAAGAGGCTTCCTGCTGAACAGAGAGCTGGATATGGGGCTCAATCCCAGGACCCTGGGATCATGTCCTGAGTGAGCCAAAGGCAGACATGTAATGACTGAGCCACCCAGGTGCCCCTTTTTTAAAGATTTTATTTATTTATTTGATGGATAGAGATCACAGGTAAGCAGAGAGGCAGGCAGAGAGAGAGGGGGAAGCAGGCTCCCCGGGGATCAGAGAGTCCCATGTGGGGCTCCATCCCAGGACCCTGAGATCATGACCTCAGCCGAGGGCAGAGGATTAACCCACTGAGCCACCCAGGTGCCCCGAAACCAGCTGTTTTAAACTTGGAATCCAGGAGTACCAAAAGACCAGCAAAGATGGATGAATTTTTTGAAATTAAATGCAACAGTTTCTGTGAATGTATATATGTGGGGGTTTTTTTTGTTGTTGTTTTTTTTTTTTTTTGGGGGGGGGGGGTTGTGGTTTTTTTTTTTTTTTTTTTTTTTTAAGGGAGAGGACCTCAGCCTTCATCAGATTCCTAAAGATATAAAGTAACCCAGGAGATAAAGACTGTGAAACTAGAGGGTAGGATGTTGTAACCTCATCAGGAAAATCTCTCAAAGGTCACTAAGTGACTAGAAAGAACTATCCCCTTGCTCTGCCACTTTTCTGCATGGCTACCCAGGAGCTGACGTTAAGCTCTGCGGAACTAGAAGGAGAATTACCTGGATCTGTTTCATTTTACAGATGGGTAAATTGAGGTCTGCAGTCTCAGGTGCCAAGGCCATGGCAGTCTCTGTTCCTTCGGTGTTTCAGAGACTTTTAGTATTCATTTAACACTTTAACGATGTTTTGAACATTTGCATGGGTTGGGCGAGGGGTTTTCAGTCTCTCAGTCTAGTCCAGGCGTTCTTTCAAAACCTTGACATTTGCAATACGCTTAGCAGAATTAAATTACTCTCTAGTTATGGTTCAATTATCAGTCATCCTCAACAACAAATACTTTCTTCTCTGCCCTTACCTCCTTCTTTGCCTACTCTCATTTAATCCAGGAAAAAGGCAGTCTTTCTTTGGTGCGGTTTTGATGACATACTCCTGATCGTGTGAATAACAGACTCACACTCTACATTTCTGGCATCACTGAAACAATAGACGTTTTCAGTTCTTGCAAAAAACAAGCATAAAGAAAAGAAAATTTTGCGCAGCCATCATAATCATGTGTATGGCTCTAAAGGGTTCGGAGCCTTCTGGTTGAGAAATGCACAGCTAGATTCTGGGCTGGCCATTAAAGATTCAACATTTTAAAGAACTATACCTACGGAGCACTTATTGTTCTAGATACGGGGTAAGCTCCTTGACTTTGTAGAACTTACATTATAGTGGGAAAAGCGTAATGGACACATCAACAGGTAAGAGAGTTTCTGAGCGTGACAAATGTTAAGAAAAAAATTGAAGGTTAATAGAGCAGTGACTGAATGAGAAGCAGAAGTGGGCTACTTTCTGGAGGGTCCTTGGTGGAGGTGACTCTGAGTGACATGAATGGTGAAGACCAGCTCATAAAGCGCACAGGGAAGGGTGTTCCAGGCATAGGAAAAGCCACTGCTAAGATCCAAAGAGAAGGATGGCCTTGGCAAGTGCAGAGGACAGATTAAAGGTCAATGTGGCTAAAATGCAGTAGACTATATGGAGAGTGGGACAAAATAACGCTGGAGAGAGAGGAAGGGGGCAGATTACACGGGATCTCGTGACCAAGGTTAAGGAGAATGTATTTCATTCTGACTGCACTGAGAACCAGCAGTTGAAGCAGGAGACTTGAGTGTCGTCTCCCTTGTTTTAAAAACAAACAGCTGGTGGAAAATAGATTCTAGAAGGGCAGGGCTAGAAGCAGGGAATTAGGAAAGTAGGCTGTTACAGTAGCCGAGGCAGGAGGTCGTGGTGAGCTGGACTACGAGAGTAAAGGCAGTAACAGTGAGAAGAGCTAATGGAGAAATGACCAAGACTCATCCATGCACCAAGGAAGTCCGACCCGTTGTTCACGATGACAACTATACTAAAAGTGTGTGGGCGCGGCTATTTCCAATAGGCTTTGGGGGTGGGGGGTACTGGCAGGGGACATATGCTCTTCAACCATCACCTTGTCAAAATCCAAATACAAGTTCTTAAGTATTTTCAAACCCTTATTCCTGTAGACCATGTGAATTCAATTCATCAAGGGCTTCTTTCCAATAAAATATGAAACTAGGAAATGTTATTTTCTTTCTATATACTTCCCCCTGTCCTCTCACTGCTGCAGAATGAGGAAACTAGTTGTGGCTCAGAACAAAACCGCAAAAACCGTTCCACAGATCCAGTTTCCATCGAGGGAAAGTCAGCATCTCGCCTTTTTTGTCTAGTCCCCGCTGTGGGAAACCCTGAGAAATTTGTTTCGTTTTGTTTTTTTCCCTTGGACTTGACTGAAGCCAGGTCTCTCCTGAAAAGAACGTCTTTCCCTATTGTGTCTGACTCAATGTGAATTGAGGGGCTTTACTTACAGCTTCAGTATTTGGTAAATACCCAGTTTCTTGATGTTCTCGTTTTCCAAATCTGCTGGGGTTGTCTTGAGCCTTTGGCCTCATTCACTGAGGAACCTGGATTTCTGGGAAGTTTCTGCCTCCAGCCCTTCAGCACGGATATTAAAGGGCTCCTGTCAAGTTTTGAAGGGTGTGACCATTGCCAGAATCCCCACAAGCCAAGCCCCTGAGGGAAGTTGTTGCCAGCTGGCCCCCCGCCATACCAGAAATGGCTGGATTTCAGTGGTTCTCTGTGTATGGTGCTGGCTGAGTTCCCCTGGATGAAAGGCAGCCTAATATAAACTGAAAATGTTATTAATAAGCAGCCACTTAAGAATTTCCTATGACTTGCCAGTGATTTGGGGGCCTCTATGTGAACAGGGAGAAAAGCACAACTTGTTTTACATGGATTAGGGGACCGGTGCCGTCAGTCTGAAAGGGCATCAAAAAGGCATTCAGGTGTTTGGTGAAGGGCTCTAGAGTCTAGCAGATCTCCGTTTGCAGTCCTGTTTTCATCACCTCCTGGCCGTGGGAGCTGGGGTGAGTTCCAGAAACGCTCTGAGCCTTGGTTTTCCCATCTCTAAAATGAGAATGAGAATGATAATTTCCATCTCGTACTGTGCTTTGAAGAGTGAATAAGGAAATGTGGAAAGTGCTTAGTGTAGAGCCCAGCATACAATCAAAATATTTTCTTAAAAAGAAAAGTTGGAGGGCCTAGGTGGCTCAGTCAGTTGAGTGTCTGACTCTTGGTTTCAGCTCAGGTCGTGGTCTCAGGGTCATGAGATTAAGGGCCTACCTCCACCCCCCGCCCCCATCACTCCTCCTGGTGCAGGCTCTGAGTTCAGTGGAGAATCTGCTAGAGATTCTCTCTCTCCCTCTGCCCCTCCCCCCTCAACATATGTGCTCGCCCTCTCAAATTAGTTAATTAAAAAAAAAAGAAAAGTTGGGGAAATCAAACCCTAGGAATGGAACCAAATGGAATTTACCTCCCTTGCTCAGGGAAGAAAAAAGTATTTGGGATTCTGGACACTCACAACCATAGCATTTGGTGTCTCTGAGCTTCACTTTCTTTATCTCTAAAAGGACAGTAATAGCCCTTGCTGTTCTTGTTAACCTTGTAGAGTTTCAAAAAGGTAATTCAGTAGATTTCCCAGGAGTCAAAATGGATGGTATTCTCTAAAGTGCTTGATTAGGCCCGGGGGTCAATAATTCAATATGTAACCTATTTTACCGTATTGTATTTTGGTTAGAAAAGAAGGTCATTTGTGTGACCTTGAAATATTAAAAGCATGCTAAAGATAAGTAATCCTTTGGTAAGGATTGTAATCAAGTTACTTGCCTAGTCCAGCACACCTTTAAGTATATAGTAGGTATTTAATAAAGACTTATGGAAAGGACTTCTTTGCTCCCTGTTTTCCATTGATCTATTTTCTGTCCTAACTGGACGTTAGTTGGGTCTAGAGTAACTTCTAGAGAATAGGAACCATGACTGCTTTTACTTGTTTTATTTGCCATCCTTCCATATAGAATAGGGGGTGACATACTGGTAGACAGTCAGGTTTCGCTACCTGACGCATGCTGTATGTATGCACCATCTAATCCTAGTAGCAGGTCAATGAAGTAGTGGAGTTAGGTTTGAACCCAAGTCAGTGTGCCTCCAGAATCTAAGATCGTAATCCATTGCGCTATATACTGCCTTTAAGTACCTAGGCAATATTTAATGCCTCAGATCTTGTCATCCTGAGATTAGCCAACTTCTTCTACAATCAGCAGATGGCATGGAAGACGAAGGCAAACAGAGATATTTTGTGGAATCTTCCAGTCCTTGCCTTGAAGTTTGGAGGCAAGTGTTAGAATTCAATTTGCAGTTACTTCCTCAAAAACTATTCTCCTGAAGGACTCATCTGGAAAGGAAGTGCTCTCAGAACTTACTCTGCTCAATGACCAACGAAGCAAAACATACGTGTCATAAAATCACAGATAGCATGTGGACAACGTGAGGCTGAAGAATTCTTCCAGAAAGAGTAACCATTCTGTCTACCTTGGTTTATTCTTCGCAGAGCCATGGGTCTGACAGGCAGCTAAGGAAATCAGAGCTTCTCTAGATACCCATAGCCCTTCCTGGGGATGCAGTGATGCAGGTAGCAGCGTTGCCATGGAGACAACATCCGTAGCCAAGCTCTTCTCCTCTGAGGGTTCACTGTGTGTACTCATTATGATGCTGAATTAGCTAGCTGTGTGTTTGGTAGGCAGATTCCCCACTGGTCAGGGAACATTTTTACAATGAAGTCAACACTCCTTCATATGGACTGTTAGGTGTAATTCTCCACCTGCCCTCTTGCCGCCATCTATGACTCCTCTCCATATCTTGATGGCACCTTGTTCTCTCCCACCTCCATGTCTTTTATTCACCTGTTGAGAATATTCCTTCCTTCTCTTTTTGCTTAGTATCTTCCTACTTGGCAACTTCTAGGTCCAGCTTCCCCAAAAGAGCCCTCCCTGACTCTTTGGCAACCAGAAACTCTCTGTAGCACAATGCCTGGCACACGGTAGGTTTTCTGTTACTAACTCTCCTAACAGCAAAGTCACAGAAAATGACTTTCTAGTTGGTTTGTTTTCAAACAAACCTGCAGTGTTTTCTTATTTTGAAATTTTGAAAACCTGCAGTGTTACATAGCTGTTTCCAGAACAGGACAGTGAACTTCCATACATTTTTCTAGATTTCTCTGTTGTTAACATTCTGCCACATTTGCTACATGTTGTCTCTCTCTCTCCCCACACATGCATATATATTATTAATATTCTAGCTTACCCATGTGAAAATAAATGACAAACATCTCTGATCATATTTCAGCATCTGTCTCCTTGAAACAACGACATTCTCCTCAGTATCCCCCCAAAGGACTCTTCACTTTGATATGTATGGCTTAGCTCTTTGTGACTCTATTTTTGTGTCCCTGTCAGACGGGGACTCTTGGTTTTGTTGTTGTTGTTTTGTTTTGTTTTAATCCCTCACAATACCTCCTGGGATGTATAGTACATAGATGTTCAGTGAATTATTGTTTAATAAATGAAGCTGCCTGCAGCGAACATTTCTGGTATTCCCTTCTTCCCCCATGGCACTCACCAGCCTGGTTGAATGGGCTCCTTTCTGAGGAGTGTTTAAAACCATCTTCCATAGCTCCTCAACTGAAATGGGTCACAGTTGTCCAACACTGCAGCCTGTCCCTTGCCTTATGTTGGCAACCTTCCCTTCGCCCAATTCCCTTTTCAATTTCCCTGTCAGGACTTTCTGGGGATCAACCCCTATGATTCTTTACACTCAGATACCTCCTGAGGCTCTGATTCTGGGGACAGACAATCTGAGGCACCATCCTTCAGTTACTGAGATGTCATAGTCCTAAATCAAAGTATGGTAAGAGAGGTCCCAGAGAAGTTTCTGTAAGAGAAGTCATGCAGGAGGCTGATCGTTCAAAGGGAAATGTGTTTCTCCTGCTCAGAAATTACAAGATAAATTCAGAGTAGGGAGCTGTATGTATTTGCCCATGGAAATATGAATTGACATATTATGAGAGGAAACCACTGCCACTGAAAATGATCCTCTACCAACTTTGGCAGCGCCTGGGCGAGAGAAGCTCCTGTCGGTGCAGATGGCCCAAGCCACTGGAGCCCGGGCGGAGGGCAGGGAGTTGGATGGGACCAGGCAGCGTGGTCTTGGCTCTCAGCACACACCAACCTCCTACCCAGCTGGCCCTGTCACGGTCTCGCCCTTTAGCTTCTGTGTTTATTAGGAAACCATTTTTCCTTTCTCACAGAGATAGGAATCTCGCTTCCAGACATGGCGAGTGTCAAAGTTCGTGCTTGGGTCCCTCATTCAGACGGAGTGTTTGCCAGAAATGGGGGGGAAACAACGTATTGTGGCTATGGGGAGGGAGCGAAGGAGCCAGTCAGGCTGCGAATAACAGGATATGCTGATATCTGGGTATCAAGTTGGAGGGACAGAGGAATTCCAGGGATGAGGGGATGAGGGAGAACAGTGTGCTTGAGGCACACACTTAGTTGTTGCCGTCCCCTGAGTTTCACATCTGTGCTTGAGCTTGGGGGCAGGCAGTGGCACATCCAGTATGGTCACTGTCACAGAGGCAGACTGTGGTGGGAAAGGGGAGGCCACGTACCACCTCCTGAGAATACCTCACGCTGCACTCTTCCACACCTCGGGGCCTTTGTGCTTGCCTTCCTCTGCCTGGAGAACGCTCCCCCAGAGTGGCCTCCTGTTCAGTACTCTGATCACAGCTCAGCTGCCCCAGTCGCTGGGGCAGGGAGGCCTGTCCTGACCCCTCCTCAACCCCCCTCTGCTTCATCTCCCTGTTTATTTCCATTGTGGCACTTTCCACAATCCACAAATGGCAAGTTTACCTGTTTTTTTTATCTGCCTTTGTCTGCCTTCCCCACTGGAGTCTAGGCTCCACGAGATGGAAGGGTTGTAGGCCTCTGTCAGTGCCCGCTGCCCCGCATCTTAGTATTGTACCTTACGTACCATAGAAGCTCATGGACTCCTGTCTGCTTGGATGGTGGGTAGGTTGCATGGACGGACGAATATGGATCGATGGATAGATGGACAGACAGATGGATGGCAGGATGGAAGGATGCATGGAAAAAAGGAGGAAGGAAGACCTGGCTCCTCTGTTTACAACAAGGTGGTAGAAAGATCCCTTGTCTTGGAAGCAGACGACGTAGGTTCTCATCTGTATGACTTCAGTGAAGTCACCCATGAGGTGACAGCCTTGATTTTTGTATCTGTGCCATGAATTCAACCGCTAACTCGGCAGGACTGCTGAGAATAAGTCAGATAAACTATGCAAAGATCATATGAACGTCATACATCCCCCATAAATGTGAGAAATAATGCTAGGAGTAGAAATGCATCCGCCGTGTTCACCTTCAACTGGTGTTCTCTGGTCAGAAAGCAGGTGTAGGAGTGGAGAGGTAGGAGCCCCGAGGTCAGAACTGTCATGAGCCCTTGCTCCTTTGTGCGGCAGTTTCACCAATTGGAACATCCTGACTCTATTTCAGGCCAGCCTCTGCCCATGTTTCTCTTGCCTGCCTTCCTTTCCACCATTCCAGTCCTCCACGTGTGTTTGGTGAAGGATGCAGGAGGTGGGAGCAGTAGCCGTATGTGTAGGCTACATAATCCTGTGACCTGTTCAGTTTCAGAGGAAACAGCTGGTGTTCTGTGTCAGAGTGCCATTTTGACAGCTTTGGCTTCGTCACGACAGGATCGTGTCCGCCATATCTTAGGGCAGGCAGACCCCACTTACGGTTCTTACCAGCTCACCTGCAACACAGCACGGCAAAGCCTTTTCTGCTAACAGCACCCACTGTCTCTTCATTTGTTGACTTTGGGGCAACCTGCAGCCCAGTAAAAACTCTTTTCACTCCATATACTTATTTTCCCCTAGGGAGACCCAGGGAGGTATCCCCATGGGACAGCGAACTCAGAACAATGTTCACCTTATCTTAGGCTGGAAACTAAAGGAAATTAAGCAACAGAGAAGACTGTGAAAGTTGAGCTCCTGTCTAGCTCCTGCCGAGTCCATCCTGCCCAGGGTGCAACCTCCAGGTGGTTTGAAGTGATGTCAATTGCTGCAGCATTGAGAGTATGTAACCGATGTACAAAGACCCAATTCACAGCCAAGGCTTAGTGGTTTTAAATTTTCCATGCCCCATCTCTCCCCACTTGCACAGAAAATTGAAAGTTGATAGCTGTTGAAATCTGGTTTTCAGATGTGTTTTTATCTGACGGACCTAACTTAACTATGGGATACCCATAAATATATATATGTGATTCCCACATTGCCGGCATCTTCCTTGCTACGTAAGTAAGTTCTCTAATCCCGTTAGGGGCACTGGATCAGAGCAAACCCACTTATCTGGATTGAATAATGCCCTTCTCTTTGCCGAGAGTGCTGTGTGTACGTGTGTGGGTGTTCTGGCTCCTGCCTTGTCATTCCAGGCCAGTCTTGTCTCTTGGTACTCGCTGATGGGGAACATAGAGAATGAAATCTCATCTCTAGTTTCTTAACATGAGGGAAAAGAGAGGACCAGCAGCTGTTTCTGTTTAACAGTGATTATCCCTGGGATTGTGAGTGTTTTGAAATATTTCTCTTCTTGCTTATCTGCAATTCTTGATTCCTACATTAACTGTGTCCTTTTTTTTTTTTTTTAAAGGGTAAGGAAGCAGTAACTTTGTAATATGGAGAAAAAGGTTCCCCCTTTTCCTCTTATTAAGAATAAAAGAAGTTATTTTTTTGCCTTCCATGATCTGGAGTCATGGAAAAATTCAAATACTGGGGACACATCCATTTACATGGCAAAAAGCTGTGGAAGACTTTGGGTTATTTTATCCCTTTTGTCTTTAACAAAGGTGTATTTCCCCCCACTCTGAGCTCAGCAGCCTGAGGTGCTGCCCCGTGGCCCAGTGGCCATGTGTCTAGTGTTGTCCATTCCTCATCAGTCACTAAGTGTGTCTTGTGGCCAAGTTGCCCTTTAAGCAGTCTGCCCTTTGACACTTCGCATAAAAGTGGCCTGAACCTGATCTGGCCATGGATTTGGGACAGAGAAGTCCACAGGGGCAGTGGAAGGCAGGAGGACAGGTGGCAGGGCTGACAATGAGTCACCCCTTTGGCTGTTGATGTGATACTGCCCCTCTCCAGCACCTTTTTATACCCATGCCTCGATGGGTACCCAGCGGAGTGACAGGTGGGCTTAGCAATGTCAAAGTCTAAGACATGGCAGTCAGGAGGGTTCACTGTAGGTTCCCTGGAATAATTTAAAAAATGTATGTTTTCCAGGGTTCCTGAGACCTTCGGGTGTGTTGGTAGAACACACACGTTTTCACGTTCAGACCATTCCCTGACTCTAGTGTTCCCTTCTAACTGGAAGACCAGCGACAGAAGAGTGTCCTCCCAGTGTGGATCAGGGATGCTGGGAGAAATGCACTTCCTGGGCGCTGTGTCAGATCTATCAAATCTGAGTTTCCAGGTTACCCCACTCCTCCCCAAGCATCTCCATGTAATGTCTTGGCAACCAGATATGTCATTTCCCATGACTAGAATCATTATTTGTATGCAGTGTTTTATGATGGGAATTGTCTTCTGAAAGTCGTTGATAGCCTCCTTTTCGGGGTGGGGGTGTCTTTCCATCATCTTTCAGAATATTGAGCATCCAGTTCACATTTTGCTAAGTGCTAGGAATGACCTTGAGCTGTTGAGGGAAGTGTGCTGGTTTCCAAACTTACGTTCTTAGGATCTTAGGGCCATGAAAATACCTGGAGTTTGGAAAGCATGTTGAGCCTGAGACAGGCCAGGCCTCCTTCCCTTATATCAACTTGGGCAGCTCTGTTTCTATATTGAGATTTCATGTATGAGTTCTTTTGAAAATATATTTTCCTCTCATTAAAAAAAGGGAGCAGGAGGGTGAAAGAGAGAAAGCCATTTTTTTTTTTTGAAAAGGACTTAATGATGTTTACAGTGCCATCCGAATCTAGAATCCTGCAGTTCAGGACATGGACTTGTCAGAATCGCATGACAAAGGACGATCCCTTTTTGCCTTCATCCTATCACTTCTCACACAAAACAAGACATTGTGGTTCCGGGATCAGTGTTGTAAATAACCTGTCAACATTTCCAAGGTGAGACCCCCACACACGCTCGAACCCTGCCAGGCACCCATTCTATTTATAATGAACCCTTCCACAGCACGGTAGGTAAGGGAATTAGCCTAAATTAGCTATTCTCCAAATGGTGTGACCATGGGTGCAGATGACCAGAGTACTTAGAGATGGTTAGAAAGAGAGCCTCCACCTGCCCATCAGTATTGTGTGTCCCAAGAAAAAGCAGATCATGGCTTCCGGATATGAAAGCAAATACATTAAAAACTGCAACTTTTGGATGGGGGGATGGGCTGCAGGGGTGGTTGCCCGGCAGAGGGAGGAAAGGAAGGGGAATGCGGGATCACTGCTCTCGGAATCCTGCCTTCCTCCCTGGAAACCTGTCATTCACAAACCCAATTATGTGCAGGTAACATGTCAACTCTGACAGAATGAAACCAATGCATGCTTTATATGGTTAGTGGTTTCTTTTTTTTTTTTTTTTTTTTAATGAAATCCTGCTATACTAGCAGGTTCTATTTTCATAAATGTCTTTTTTTTTTTTTTAAAGCCAAATCATATATTTCCCCACACACTCCTGAAAAGCTTTAATCAGTGTGTCGAAAGAGAGAGTGGTTGGGTGTTGCTGTGTACATGTTGCCAAGATGGGGAGAGAGACATGGGGATCAAGAGAAATCCTCTTGGCCTATCTCTGACCCTCTCTGCTCCTTTCTAAATGTCTGGACCTTGCGTTCCCCATTTGTAAACAGGGGTAATTAAATTAGTCTTTCCAAAGGCTGTCATGGAATCAATCACTCAAAGATTGAAAATTCTTTGCAAATAAAAATGCCTTGCCATGGGAGTGCCTGTTAATTACGAATGAGAAGTGTAAGGCAGGCAGCTAGCAGGGGAAACGCAGGAGGTCCTCATGGTTTTCTATTTACCATTTTGTTTTCTTTTTTCTTTGTTTTCTCTTTGATTTTTATTTTTTCTGAATGTGTTTGTTGTTCAAGGATAAAAGCGCATTCTGCGGTTGGGATCAGGTATGCCTTCTGCCGGTAATTGTTGGGGCTCAAGGATCAGGTCAATCCTATTTTGAGTCTCTGTTCTGCTCACCACTAAGGGTTTACTTTGAACATGTTGCTTGATATCTCTGGGCCTTCCATTTCTGCTCTGGAAAGTGGGGATGGTATTTTCTTTCTTAGAGGGCTGGTGTGCTAATCTGGGCTCACGTAAGGCATATGTAAGCCAAATGCTGTGTGTTCTGCCCCTATATGCACCCTCTCCAGTCACCCTCATCCTGCTTCATCCTGTATTCCCTAGTGCCCAGCATCTTTACTGTGCTGTTTGATCAGATCATTTGCTATGTGGATTGCTCAGGTCCTAAGAAGACAGAGATCCTTGTTTGTTTTGGTTAGATTTCCTGAATGCAAGAACAGTGCCTGGCCCCTGGTAGCTGCCTGATGGTTGTTGGGTGACAAAATCGGCCCTTAGCCCTCTCCCCTTTCTCTGTTCTGTTCCACTCAGTGAGATTCATTATGGGTCTGGTTCTGCAATTCTGTATTTTGTTTTCTTCTTGTCTTTTTTCTTCTCCCGGGGATCTTCACTTCATTAGATTATGTTCATCAAACATTAAATATTGTATTATTACGCTGTTTCCCTGCACCGCTGGATTGCACAGATGAATATTCTGGAGACTGACTTTGGTAAAAATTCTACATTTTGTTTGGAAAGGATGGCTTTCTAGTATAAGCCATGAGTCACCAAAGAGCTTCCTAAATTTACTCAAACACACTGAAGTTCCCCCCCCCCTTAAGTCATTAACTGATATAAAAATAACTGGAGGGAAAAATCCCTGGCCACTTCCTAACACCCTTGACTTCTTTACAGTAGCTGGTTAATTAAAGAGTTACTGTTAAAATGGGCTCTATTTTTAAAAGCAGCAGCCTGGGTTGGGAAGAAACCTCTTTGAGTTTGGAGATGCAAACCAGATCCAAGTGTGCATTCTGTCTGTGTATATTTTCAATCTGATGAAAAGCAGGAAGTGGGAGAATCTAACAAGCCGAAGTTGGCTGAACTAAACTGCTTTTGTTTCTTGAGTACATTTTGGTGTCAAAATGTAGGCACAAGACATTAAAGAGTAAGGACAAAAACCAACTGATCATCTTAATGGATTGGAAAAAAAGCATTTGACAAAACCCAACACCTTTTTGTGACAAAAACAACAACACTCAACAAACTAGTGTAGAAAGATCTTCTTCAACTTGGTAAAAGCTATAAAAAGCCCACAGCTAAATAATACTTGATGGTGGAAGATTGGATGTTTTTCCTAAAAATCAAGAACAAGACCAAGATGTCTGCCACTGACCTTCCGTTGACCATGGTGCTGGAGGTTCTAGCCAGGGCAATAAGGTAAGACGAAGACATAAAAGGTATCAAACTGGAAAAGAAATAACAACACTGTCCCTGTTTGCAGATCACATGATCTTGTATACAGGAAATGCTAAGGAACACACACACACACACACACACACACATACACACACGTCATGCTCTTAAAACTGAAAAGACAAGTACAACAAGATTGTAGCATGCAAGATGAATGTGCCTATACTACTGGTGTTTCTATACAGTAATAATCTGGGAATGAAATTAAGCAAACAATTCCATTTAAATAGCATCCAAAAGAATAAAATACTTGGGAATAAACTTAAAAAATATGCAAGACTTGTGACTGAGAAGCACAAAATAGCACTGAAAGAAATTGAAATAGACTGAAATAAATGTGAAGACATCCTTTGTTCATGGATTGGAAGATCTAATATTAAGATAGCAATGTTCTCCAAGTTGATCTCTAGATTCAGTGCAATTCCTGTCAATATTCCAGCTAGGTTTTCTGCAGAAAATGGCAGGCTCATCCTAAAATTTATATTTCATGACACAAATGCCAGGGACCCAGGTAAGCTAGCACAATTTTTTTTTTTTAAAGAAGGACAAAGTTGGAGGACTTACATTCACAATTTCAAAACCTGCTGCAAAACTACAGTGATCAAGACAGAGTCATATTGGCATAAGGCAGACAGATAACTCAATGGAATGGAACTGAGAATCCAGAAATCATTACATTTATGATCACCTGATTTTTGACATGGATGCTAAGACAACCCAATGGAGAAAGAATAGACTTTTTAACAAATGACGCTAAGACAGCTGAATAACTACATGAGTATGAAGTTGGATTCCTTCCTTACACCGTGCACGAAAACTAACTCAAAATGGAACACAGACCCAAATATAAGAGCTAAAGCCATAAACATCTTAGATGAAAACATAGGAGTAAATTTTTATGACTTCGAGTCAGACAGTGGTTTCTTAGATAAGATACCAAAAGAACAAGTAATAGCGGAAGAAAAATGGGACTTTATCAAAATAAGAAACTTTTGTGCTTCAATAGTCATCATCAAGAAGGTGAAAACTGGGGACGCCTGAGTAGCTCAGTCAGTTAAGCATCTGAGTCTTGATTTTGGCTCAGGTCATGATCCCAGGATTGTGAGATCAAGCCCTACTACATCAGGCTTTGTGTTGGCATGGAGCCTTCTTAAGATTTTCTTTCTTCCTCTCTCTCTGACCTCCTCCAACAAAAATAAATAATTAATAAATTATTTAAACTAATTAATAAATTAATTAGTTAATTAATTAAAATCCCAAAGGCCTGTGTTTAAAAAAAGAAAAAATTTGGAAGTGTTTATCCAATTAAAAAAAAAGAAATACCACTCCCAGAGAGTGGGAGAATATTTTTACAAATTCTATTTCTGATAAAGGACTTGTATTCAGAAATACATATAAAGAATGCTTATAATTCTACAGTAAAAAGACAAATAACAATTTTAATAATGGACTAAGAGTTCAAACAGACATTTCTCCAATGAGGATATATAATAAGCACATAGAAAGATGCTCAGTGTCATTAGCTATTAAGGAGGAAAGAATCAAAACCACAATAAGATGCCACTCCATTCCCACTAGGATGAAAACAGTGGAAAGATACTAAAAAGTGTGAGAATGATGTAGAGAAAATAAAACACTCATATATTAATGGTGGGAATGTAAAACAGTGCATCTATTTCTGAAAAACAATTTGACAGTTCCCCTACATGTGAAACAGAAAGGTACCATATAACCTAGCCATTCTGCTCCTGGGTATATAGCCAGGAGAATTGAAAACCTATGTTCACACAAAAATACTTGTATATAAATATTTATAGCAGTAGTACTCACAAAAGTAAAAATAATGGAAATAATCCAAACGTTCACCTGAAGAATGGATGGACAAAATGTAACTTAACCATACTCTGGAATATTATAATGCAATAAAATCCGGAAGGATTGTCACATGTTCCAGCATGGATTAATCTTGGAAACAGTGCAAAAAAAGCCAGTTTCAAAAAACTATGTATTACGTGATGGCATACATACAGAATTTGGAACAGGCAAGGCCATAGAGACAGAAAATAGATCAGTGGTTGTCCAGGTCTGGGGGGAAAGGGTATGTGGAAAGTCACTGCCATTGTGCCCTGGGTTTCTTTTGGGGTGATTAAAACATTCTAGCATTAAGTAGTGGTGATGGTTTCACAACTCTGTGAATGCACTAAAAGCCAGTGATTTGTACATTTTAAAATGGTGACCTTTAGGATATGGGAATTCTATCTTAACAAAGCTGTTGTCAAAAAAATTAGGCACGGGGCACCTGGGTGGCTCAGTGGGTTGAAGCCTCTGCCTTCGGCTCAGTCATGATCCCAGAGTTCTGGGATCGAGCCCCACATCGAGCTCTCTGCTCAGTGGGGAGCCTGCTTCCCCCTCTCTCTCTGCCTGCCTCTCTGCCTACTTGTGATCTCTGTCTGTCAAATAAATAAATAAAAATCTTAAAAAAAATAAAAATAAATTTTAAAAAGTTAGGCACATGTGGGGATTAGGATTCTGGACCCTCTCATTGCCTGGATAAGATGCTATTGAAACTAGTCATGAAGATCTGAGTACCACAGAGAACAGCTCATTTTCTAAAAATTTTCTGCCTTGATTTCTTTTTCTTCTCTTTTTTACTGGTAGAAGCTAGAAATGCTTTTGTGCTGCTGACATCAACCTTTTTACTGCTTCATCATTTTTGTAGCCATGGAAAAGGGAACAGATGGTAACCTTAAAAGAGAAATGTTCAACTTTGGGGAGAGATTTTATCTTTGGCTGCTACCTTTTGAAATAAGTCACATGCATGATCCTCTTATACTGTATATTTAAAAAAAAACCCAACCAATGTAGGAAAAATTTGTTTTTTTTTTTTAAGATTTTATTTATTTATTGGAGAGAGAGAGAGACAGAGTGAGACAGCATGAGAGGGGAGGTCAGAGGGAGAAGCAGACTCCCCATGGAGCTGGGAGCCTGATGTGGGACTCGATCCCAGGACTCCAGGATCGTGACCTGAGCCGAAGGCAGTTGCTTAACCAACTGAGCCACCCAGGCGCCCGAAAAATTTGGGTTTTTGATTAGAATTTCAAACCTATGGGGATATTTAGTAGAGGTGAAAATGTCTTTCCCATGAGATCTTGGGGCCAGATTTGTTTGGTGGGAAAACATATTCTTGCCCTTTTTCTTAAAGAAAACCTCACCTGCAGGTCTCTTTAAAAACGCTTCCATTTCCTAAGCTGCTAGGAAGTTTTTATGAAAATGGTATGTTGTCAGCATTTGTTAAGTCTGCTGGTAATATTTCTAGTCAGCCTATGTATTATGTCTAATGACTATTATGGTCAAGAAAATTGCAGTCATGGTCCATAGCCCGTGCTCTGTCTAGTAAAAGATATTTGACATTGTTCTTGGGATATTGATTTGGAAGAACAGGTGGGAGTCCGTGTTCGAACATTCTCATGAGGCTTACCCGGTGGCCTCTGACCTTCCGTGACGTTTCCACATGTGCAGCACCACACCTTGCAAGAAGACAGGCGGGCTGTGGGGCGTCTCTTTAGGCGCTCCTGCCAAAAGGCAGTTGCCCGGGAATGTATTTATGGTTTGGGACCCGAGGGCCGGTTGAACAATGGTTTCTTTTGCCTTCCTTCTCACCTCCTGCCTCTGCTGTTTGCAGGAAGATCTGCCTGCACTGCAAGTGCCCTCAGGAGGAGCACATGGTGACAGTGATGCCCCTAGAGATGGAGAAGACTGTCAGCAAACTCATGTTTGACTTCCAGAGGAACTCCACGTCAGACGACGACTCGGGCTGCGCCTTGGAGGAGTACGCCTGGATTCCACCGGGGCTGAAGCCTGAACAGGTACCATTCTTTTTTTTTTTTTTTTTTTTTTTTGCCTTTCTTTCAAGTTTTTATTTTAATTCCAGTTAGTTAACATAAAGTGTAACATTAGCTTCAGGTGTAGAATTTAGTGATTCATCATTTACAACACCCACTACTCATCTAAACAAGAACCCTCGTTAATACCCTCGTTAAAACCCGCGTTAATACCCATCATCCACTGAACCCATTTCCCCCTTCCCCCGTCCCCTCCAGCAACCCTCAGTTTGTTCTCTATAGTTAGAGTCTGTTTTCTGCTTTACCTCTCCTTTGTTTTCCCCTCTATGTTCATCTGTTTTCTTCCTTAAATTCCATATGAGTGGAATCGTATGCTATTTGTCCTTCTCTGACTGACTTGTTTCACTTAGCATAATACTCTAGCTCCATCCATGTCATTGCAAGTGATAAGAGTTCATTCTTTTTTATGGCTGAGTAATATTCCATTGTATGCATATACCAACAATCCTTTATCCATTCACCTGTCAATGGACATTTGGGCTCTTTCCATAATTTGGCAATTGTTGATAATATTGCTATAAAAATCAGGGTGCATGTGTCCCTCAGAATCAGTATTTCTCTATCCTTTGGGTAAATACCTAGTAGTTCCGTTGCTGGATTGTAGAGTAGTTATATCTTTAACTTTTTGAGGAACCTCCATACTGTTCTCCAGAGTGGCTGCACCAGTTTGTATTTCTACCAACAGGGTAAGAGGCAAACAGGTACCATTCTTGATGAAGAGGGCGGGGTTTGGGCTGTTTATCTTTGTCCTGCCCATCCTTCCTCATTCCAGCTCAGAAGGAAGAGAGTTCACTTTGCTGAGTCAGAGAAGTGGTTGGGGCTCCATGGGTTGACAAGGTCTAGGGCGCCAGTGGGCGCTGAGGAAGAGCAGTGAAGATGAGTCCTATGGGGGCCACTGCTAATTCGCTCTGGATTGCCATTATTAGCTGTCAACAGAAGATTGACCAGAAACTTCTCAGCAATGCTGGCTTTGAAACATTAGAAAGGGAAACTTGATTTTTGAATGGGGGAAGGGGAGTTCTACATTGGCCATGAATCTTTAAGATTCTTTGTTAAAAGAGAGTGAGGACGTAAGGATTTGCCTTACTCTTCCCAGTGATATATGCTGTGTTTAAATACTAAGTTTGGCCCTGCTTTACAGAGAAAGACATTGGCATTTCCTGAAATACTTGGCACTACCTACAGGCTGCAAATATTGGCTCGATCAGATGACCTCAGTTCCTTTCTCTTTCACTGCATTTCTGACCCTGGAGTTTTCTTCTCCACCCGCCTCATGTTGGTTTAGAATCCCCCTTTTTTAAGCTGGACACTCTCATCATCTGTGAGAGACCCCTAGTTTTGCCCTCTGACACAGAAAATGGCTGTCTCTAGTGATCTTCTGTATGTCTGACAGAATGTTTGGAAGCTTAAAATATCCTGAAATTTTAAAGTCAGGGACTTTTGGTGCAATAATGCTTCTAGAAAAAGTTCTTTTTGGTAAGGGAAGACCCGAGAATTGGCCAACAAATCAAGAGTAGATCCCTAATAACGTCTCTTCGATTAGCCGTTTCTCATTTTCTTCTTCCAATGTTTAAGGTCGCAAATTGGCACCTGAAATTAGGCACACAGGTAGGATTTGTTTAGCAAAGTATTATTTTAAATTTTGAATCAGTCACTAATCCTTAAACATTAGTTTTTATGTGAAAGTTCATATTTATGTCTTGAGGAAGCCCTTCGTAAGCCCTGTAGGCGCTCCATTTTTGTGATCTCTGTTCTTATTCTTATAAGGAAGAAAATGTTTTAGAACAGAAACAGTCACAGAAAATAATCTCCATGAGGATTTGAGATAACAGGAAGAAGAAATAAGAACATTTTCTCTTGGTTTGCAGGTTAAGGTTATATATTCATTTCCCTTCTGGTTTGGTGAAGATTGTATTATTAGGGAGTAAGCTTCAGAAGAATGAGAGTATTGGATTGAATTTGTCTGAACACTAACGAGGTGATGGGTGACTAAATATCTGAATATTTAGTCTAAATATTCTTCCACCGGTGTTTGAGCAGGGAGTTGTCACACCTAGATACGTCTGTGAGCCTGTTTCATTTTCTTGCTAACCTCATTTCCAGCAGCTTCTAAGAGACCCATTTTCCTTTTGTTCACCTTGCTTTCTGCCAAACTGGGCCCTGAAATTCTGAAGTTACGCTATTTGGGGTTCCCTGCTTAGGCAGACTCTTCCCTAAGACCATGTAATTTCACCCTGTGATTTTCAGGCCCAGAGAAGATTTTCAGTAGGCCCAAGAGTACAGACAGTTGCAGAAGCTGGGGTCTTGGTTCGGTTCACTGGTTCCGAAAGTGAGTGCTGATAGTAATTTTGGAGGGTGCTTCACTTAAGCAAAATGAATGTTTTGGGGAAACATGAAACACTTTTCTTTGATTTGTTTTGACAGAAAGCAATTAATGTTATTAAATAAGGGGTTTGAATTCTGTCCAATGAATGGATATTCCCATCTCTTATAATTCTCCTATTCCTTGGATGGTTTTCTCTATTCCCTGAATTTCTTCAAACCTATGTGACACAGATGGTTTGGAAGGGCAGTTGTTCTCCAGAGAGACTCTCTCTTCAAGCTGTTTGAAGGGCTGCATATTTGCCTAATAAAATGGGAGTCTGTATTTAAACGTGTTTGAAGGGATCATGTTGCCTGAAAGAAGTGGAATTCAAATTTTAAAATGATGAGATCTTTTAAAATCTATTACTTATGGAACTGTTTATATGTTTAAAGATTTTTTAAAAGCTGTGTGGGATATCCTAAGATTAGGCAAATTTGAGACCCTGTATGCTTTTCACTAAAAATGCTGATGTTTAATAGCATGTCTAGTTGTCTCTGGTTTAAGAAAATTCATTCTTCTATCAAGAGAAATTACAGGGAAAGTTAAATGCTTTGTGCTCCAGGCGAAATACCAAAGACCAGTTAGGGTTGAGAGTCAGGTGCTTTTGTTTCTGCTAGAAACCTTTCATTTGACTCCCTGATCACGGGGTTGGTAATCTACCTTCAGGTGATACTCTTTATTATCCTGTTTCTTCTGAGAAATGCCTTCAATTAAGTATAATGCACACAGAAGTACCCTACATGGGAGGCGTTTTTGAATAAGGGCATTTAATTTCATAAAACTCTACTAGCAGCAAAACCCGACCTTCTTAAAATAGAGCGAAAAGTGATAAATATAATAGATCGTGCCAGAAAGGAACAGGGTTGATGTCGTGATTTTTTTTTTTTTTTTAAAGAGAGAGAGAGAGCAAGCACAGGCAGACAAAGTGGTAGGCAAAGGCAGAGGGAGAAGCAGGCTCCCTGCCGAGCAAGGAGCCCAATGTGGGACTCGATCCCAGGATGCTGGGACCTGAGCCGAAGGCAGCCGCTTAACCAACTGAGCCACCCAGGCGTCCCTGATGTCGTGATTTTTAAAGACCGGACTGAAAAGTCATCCGTGAGGTTGCTCGGATCCTTCCCCTCTGCTCACCTCAGGCAAGGTGTGTCCCGTCATCTGGAGAGCCCTCCGGTACCTCAGCTGCCCGGCCTGGCTGGCTGTCATCTTCTTTTGAGCTCTAGTTTGTCTTCAAATCAGTTAATAATAAATGCCCTGTCTTCTAGAGATGTTCTCGTGATCAGTTTACAGTAGTAGATGGTACCTCAGGAAGAATTTGGAGGGTATTTGACAAGCTGGAAGAAAGGCAAATGGTGAGCAGGGTTTCCATACCTGAGCACTATTGGAATTCTGGGCTGGATAATTCTTTGCTGTTGGAGCTGTCCTGTGCAGTGCAGTGTAGGATGATCAGCAGCTTCCTTGGCTTCTACCCACTAGATCCCAATAGCGTATACCACCCACTCCCTTGGACCTTGGGGTGACCAAACGTCTCTAGGCAGTGCCCCGTGACTCTGGCAGGGGGGTGGGTTGGGCACCCTAGTTGAGAGCCATTGAATCAAAGTGATGTTGAAACCCAAAGGATCTGTCAGCAAAATTCTGGCCCAGTCAAGACAAAAGGCTGACTCACATCAGCAGACATTTATTCGAGAACCTTCCATGTTCTGGGTCTGGTTTCATAGCTGCTCCCTTGTAACAGGGTCAGGTATCTGGTGGCATGAAAGCGTGGTGGTCCCTCTGCTTGAGTAGAGTCTGGTGCTCTGCGAACAGACCCCGCTGTGCTCAGTAAGTCAAAAGAAGGATGGGAGGGGTATGAGGAGCAGGCAGTGGTGGGGGCGTCCCCTTTGTTCTCCAAAACAGAAACCACTTTCTCCTTTAGTATAGAGAAAACTGGTTCATTGAAAATATGCAGAAAGGAAAGAAAATATGATACACCTAAGGAAGTGTGGCTCAGAATCACCCATAATTCTACCAGTCAGGAACTATTATCCTACAACCTTTACTGTATGCGTGTAGCAAGTAGCTTTGTAATAGGAGAACTTTCCATTTTGTTTTGGACAAAACAAAAGGTTTTGATATGATGATGCTGTGCACTTACCCTGACTTTTATTCCACTTCGTGTATTGTGAACAGCTTTTGGTATCCGTGTATTTAGATCCAGACTATCCTTCGGAATGGTTGCCTGTCTTCCTCGGTAGTGTCTTACCTGGAGTGGTCCCACCCACCACTAGGGAGCATTTGGAAATGTATGTTTGGAAGGGGGTAGTTGTTGTCAGAATCGTTCCACTGGCGCTAAAATGGGTAGAGGGTTGAGATGCTTGACATCCTGAAAATTACTGGATGATTCTGGACGAAGAAAAAGCCAGCCCTCCCGAATGCCAGGAGGACCACCGCCGAGCACCGCTGAGCTGAAGGTTCATTTTTGACCGTGTGCCTGGCAGCTTTCCTCTGCGTTGAATAAGGGGACAGCAGCCAACCGTCTTGCGCATCCGTCTGTTCCTCTGCTTCACAGCAGTGCTTAGAGGTGGGGTGGTCTCCTGTAAACCTTCCTAAGGCTTTTGATTTATTGTGACAAACTGCTGTGCAGAAAGGCTATACCTGGTAATGCCCCTGGGTGGACCGTCTTCATTGGGTACATATGGGTGTATTTTTTCTATTAATTCTGCTCATCGCTCCACGCAAACCTGAAGAGTCCCATCAGATTGTGTCTCCTGAGTGAATCCTTTTCCATCAATGTTTTGGATACTCTGAGTATCTATAGAGGGTTCTCGAATATGAATGCCCTAATCCTTGGTCTCCAGACATTAGTACTACTACCTTGACCTTAACCATGGTTCTGTGCATAAAGAGTGGTGATTCAGTTATTTGTCTGGAAGTCTCAACTTGCCCATCAACCCCTCCCAGGAAGGATGACGATATCGGAGCCACTGTCCAATGTTTGGCTTTCCTGGTATTCTGCCACACGTGGCAAAGCAGACCATCCAGTACCACCTACAGGAGGGGGCACATTAGTTGGTCTTGAGCCCTGTGAAAGTCTAGAACCGTCTCTCTTAGAGGTACACAGAACTCTTCGTTTGGCTAACAGTAGTTCCGCCAGCAGGTATCAGATTCAGTGTGTTTCCTCAAGGAGCTTCCGTGACCACCTCCTACTCCCAATACATGATTAAGTCCCCACTAACATGCTTTGTAGCAATCCCTGCTACTCTCCTTATTAACACTTTTCAAACATAATTAGATACTTACGGGTGTAATTACGTGTTGGATATTTACCTCCTCCTCCACTTTGGTTTAAGATCCAAGAGAATCCCAGCCCCTTGCACAGAGTGTGACCCAAGGCAGTCACCCAACTAATAGTTGTTAGGAGACAAGCAGAGGACTGAGGTCCTCTGCAGAAGCAGGAGGGCTCAGGGTTGTATCACATGGGAAGAGCAAAGTCCTCACGATATTATTTTCTACATAAAGGAGGATTCTGTATCAATTTCTCTTGCTCCTTGTGCTTCTCTCGAAGGCCTGTGTTCCAAGCAGATTCCTCTAGCCATTAAGATTGCTTCAGGGTTTTCTCTGCCGACAAGGGGCAGGAGACTGGTGGCAGCTCACAGAAGGACCTTGCTCTAGCATGTGCCTGCTGCAGCGCGGCTCCCTCCGGGACTGGGAGCTGGAGCCAGGTGGCGGGAGCCCAGGGCTTGGCAGGGAATCGTTTGTGACCGCATCCAGCCATGCAGAGCCCTTTGGGAGCCGTGGGGTGGGGAAGAAGCAGCATCATCCCAGGGAGGAACCAACCTCGGCCTCTGCAGTCAGGCATATCCGGCCGCCGCTCCGTCCCTTCCTGACCTTAGCAACGATGTTCAGCTTCCAAGAGCTTCCAAGAGCCTCAGTCTTCTCATGATCATGACGATGATGACAGTGGAGGAAATTACTAACCCTTGTTCTGTGCCCACCAGTTTTTCACTTTGCTTGCATGATTCCTTCTCCATTCTCAAAACAGCTTTATTTGAAAATTATTATTCCTGTCTCTGTTTGGGAGTGAATAAAGCAAGGCCCAGAGAAATGCAAAAAAAAAAAAAACCCCAAAAACCAAAAAACAAAACATGCCCAAGGTCACACAGCCGATCGACAGAGACACTCTCGGCCAACCTGACCCAGGAGCTGATCCTCTCCGAGCTGTAGGCCCCAGGAGCTGCTCTGGGCCCCGAATGAGGGGGAGTATGCTTACAGAAGGTGCTCCATAAAATGGTTATCTCCTCCCTGCCCCCTTCCTGCAAAGCTAGAGTGACACTAATGACCATTGTCCCGAGCAGGCTGGAAGAGGGTGGAAGGAACTTTGGGCTGACCAGGACAGAGGAAGGTTAGGTAGGGGTGGAGGAGAAGAGGGAAGCACTGGCTTCACGGGAGTCCTGGATCCCCTCTTGGCCTTCTCAAAGGCTTTCAGTAGGCCCGTTTTGAATTCTGCCCATCTAGAGGTCTTTCTGTTCCCCAGGCTGCCTGCTGTGTGAGCCTTATAAAGGTGCCACATCTTTCTAATGTAGTTCTGGTTCCACTGAGCCAAGTGCCAAAGGCAACTTGGACGGGGGCCCGCTCGGAGCCACCTGACCGAATTCCCTCGCGCCCCAAGCAGGTTTCTGGAACGATCTGCTGAAGAAATGAGCTCTGCCATCCACCTCCCTCAGAGCCTGAGAGCTCCTGCCACTTCACGGTCACCACGCCCGGGAGGAGTGTGTCCCTGGGGCATTTTCTGTGGGCTGCTTAGAGTGCAAAGAGAGCCTTCCCACAACCAAGACTATTCTGCAGCCCTCCCCCACAGCCCCCCCCCCCCCCCCCCCGCCCAATCAGCGGGTCAGCAGGAGGCATCACTCCTGGCTCTGGCCTCTCTTGGCCACTTAGAGCCTCTTTTTTAACACCTGTCTCTCATGGGTGGGCTTCTTGGCGGCGTTTCCCCTGAGAGTGTACGGAGTGCATCAGAGACCGTGCTGGAGACTTCTGTGACGAGGGAACGGCAGGGGGGCTTTTTTCCTGCATTCATTCCTTTATGCAGCAGATACTCGTGTGTAGGTACTGTGCTTCCGCCACTATTCTAGGCACTGAGGCTAAAACAGCAAACAAGATAATTGAAGGTTTCTGCTAGACTGTAGTCGCAAGGGAGTGCGTGTTAGAGACATGAATTAGAAAACAATAGACGTTCAAGATAATTCAAGATGGGGAGACATGAGAAAAGAATAATGTCAGTACACATTTAGTGACCCCTTTCACTGTCAGGCGTGATCCTGGGTGCTTTACAAGGGGTGTCCCATTTAGTCCATGCCATGAAGAAAGCAGAGCAGCTTCTGTGACAGTGGAGGTGGGTTGGAGTGTTGGAGGGACAGGCTGACTTAGACTGGTCGGTCAGGGACGGCCTCCCAGGGGAGGCGGGATTTGAACCGCTGCTGAAGGACCTGAAGGGGTTGGCCGTGCGAAGGTCTGGCGTGTTGCAGATGTTACGGGACCCACTTGTGTGAAGCTCAGAAGTGAAACGAAATCAGTATCAACTTCGCATCTGCGTGAAGAATTTGGGCAGCAGGTGGTGAACAGTGTGGGGAGAGATGAACGGAGCCCATGAAGTGTCCAGCTGTGGCCAAGGCATCCATGGATGCAAAGGCTGGGAAACCCCAGTGTCTTGGTCGCCCCTTGGAAATCGAAGGAGGGCTCACCTCACGCCCATCACCTCGGGATTTCTGCCTGCAAGTCAGGATAGGGCAAGAGAGAGCCCCCATAACGGATACTCCCTGAAGGTTTCTGTCCATGCGTTTTGTCAGATGTCCTACCTTCTCAAATGTGAGCCGGTCAGAGGGAGTCACACATTGTCTTGCTCACTGCGCGTGCTTGGTACCTAGAATGATGTGTGATACAGATTACCCATCCGATATACACATGTGACCTGAATAAGCCATCACATTTCATCCCTGTACAAAATCCCTCCCTCTTCCCGTGAATCCTTTGCCACTCAGAGAGGACCAGAAGCTCGGCCAGGTTGCCACGAGTAGGAAGGGGCGGGGCCACAGCTCACACAGGTGTCCTGGGAGACTCCATAGCTAGTCTGGGCTCTTCCTCCTCCACGGCGATCCACCCAGGAGATCAGAGCCAAGGAAGCCGGCGTGGTGTGTGTTGGAAGAGCAGGCGGCATGTGTCACACAAGGCTCTTTCATTCTCAGGGGAGGTTAGTTTCCCCTCATCTCAGGTTGACCCCGGTGACTAAGGGATTCCTCTTTTCTCCACCTCCTGTTTCCCCATCACTGCAGGAAGCAGGAAACTTCAGAGGCTAATTTTCCCCCATCGATGATCTCTGTTTATCTCTGGCTCTCCTCGCTGAGGAGAGTCATCCCGGCTGATAGGCCCATGGTGAGAACCACGTCGCCTCTCCCTCCTGCCCTGGCCCCCGTGCTACCATGCAGTGTCGCGGCCCTGAGCCCTTGACCGCGATACTCATTCACTCGGCAGATATTATGGGATGCCAACTCTGTGCTGGGCAAGGAACGACAGCCGTGAACAGACAAGTGTCCCTTCCCTTCTAGAGCTGACATCGTAGCAGAGGCTGTGGACAAGTTAGCCGTTTGTACAAGTGAACGAGACAGTTGCAGAAAATGATGTGTGCTAGAAAAGCAGTAAAAATGGGGGGTATGATTTAGAGCCAGAGAAGACATACTTTTTCTGTGAAGAACAGTTTAGTAACTATTTTAGGCCTTGGTAGACATGGAATCTCTGTTGCAAATACCCAGCTCTGATGATGTCGTGGGAAGTCAGTCATAGACCGTATGTAGATGAACAGACATGGCCAGGTGACAATAAAACTTTATTGACAAAAACAGTCAGTGGGCCTGATTTGACCAAAAGGCCATCGCTTGCTGGTACCTGACTTAGAGAAGCTACTTTAGATGGGGTGGCCAGGGAGAGCCTCTCCGGGGCGATGACATTTGAGTTGAGTTGTTCTGCAGAATGATGGTTTGATGACCCACATTTTGTCAGCCTAGTCCAATGGTTTTCAAAGAATGGGTTCCCCTACCAGCAGCATGAGTACTACCTGGGAACCTGTTTAAAAATGAACATTCCTGGGCTCTGTCCCAGACCTACTGAACCAGAACTCTGAAGGTGAGCCCAGCATTCTTTTTGGACAGGAACTTCAGGTGTTTCTTATCCGTGCCAAGGTTGGAGAACTGCTGCTCTAGGGTAATGGAAAAACCAGTGTTAGAAATGACAAATCTTGGCTCTAGCAGTTATTAGGTCTGTGACCTGGGGTGCCCTGAGCTTCACTCATTTTGTCTGTAAAATGAAGAGGCTCATGCCCAGGTCTGGAGTAACTGTGAAGACGAACTGAATTTCTCTCCAAAGAGCCTGGGAGATGCTGACCCATAGGTGGTCCTCATCAGACGGTAACTGCTGTCATCACCACGGTCATTGTTTGGGTCTTCAAGACACTGCAGCAGAGTTGCCTGTGGGTAATAATGGGGGATGAGCCCCAGGAGCTACCCGCTTCCATCTCCAGCATCTTGCCCTTGACCGACCTCTCCTGAATGTGGCCTGAATACAAGGCTGTCTGTTAAAGGAGAATTGGGGATGCTTTCAAAATCCCTTCGCTGGTCCTGTTCCTTAGCATTCTCCTTGGCCTTTTAATTCAGAAAATGCTCTGGTCCCTGTTATTGTAGAAGCATGAGTTTTACCGCTGTGACTTACCCCTGGCCTGGGTCCAAAGTGCCAGCAACCAGTTTTGCCATTCGCTTTCGGGCGATTGACAGTTTGTTCTTTATAACGTGTGAAGCCATTTATACTGAGAGGGGCAGAGGCTGGCAGATCTTGGGGAAGGCAGAGAGGAATGATAGTGGTTCATCTCTGTAGGCCTGCTGGGTGGTTCTGGTTCTTAAAGGAATGTACAATCAAATCACCCTCTAAAAACCCCACAAACACCATCATTAGACTCACCAGCCGTTCGCACTACCGTCTTCATTTCATTATTCCATCAGTACATGCTGAGCTCAGAATGGAATTTCATGGCTACAGTGAGACTCATCGCTCCCCAACTGGACTGGATTAAATTTCTTCTAAGCGGCCTCTCCCGTGTTCCCCTTCCCTGTCACTCATCCCAGGGCTCTCAGTGTGGTGTGAGAGATAAGTGGGGAGGTGGAAGGAGGCCCGGAAGCCGTCTCCCGCATGGTTTTCGGGAAACCAGTCACATGAATGATGGATGCCGTGTAGATTTTGGCTCCAGAAATGCCCTGACATCATCACACGGCAATGGGAACCATGCCTGTGTGCACTCTTCTATAAAATTGCCCGTTAATGAACTTGTTCTCAACGGAGCTGTCAGAGATGGAACTAGAAGCTGGGTGCAGGCTTCAGGGCCTCTGCTGATCACTTCAGCAGCCTTGCAGCCAGGTTCCACAAGCAGGGCCTTGTCAAGGCTTGTGTGTGCAGAGTGTGTGGTGCCTAAAGAAACCTAGGCGCATCTGCAAACAGCGGAAAGGAGAGCTGCCATCAGGGTCTCCAGCTTTCAGGATGGATGGCCCCTGCCTTCATAGTAGATGCTTTCTGGGATCCTCCGGTGGCAAGTGGGACTTAGAACTTGGACTTCCTGCCTGAGCGTGCAGCTGCCTGCCCTTTCTGTGGACTGAGCGGTCTGCACTATGAGTTGCTGTGATGGTTGATTTACTCTCAGGATGATCTGTGCCTTCTGACGCGTGAGATATTTTGAGTAGTTTCATGGGCTGATCATATGAATCTGCTATCAGGTCAATTCATAACTGATCTTCTCCACCTACCCATCTGGGTCTCATTCATTCACACATTCACTCACATTCATTCACTCACTTTGCACACAGCCATTTATTCATTTGACCAGTATTTATTAAGTCATCATTACCTGCAGGCCGTCAGTCCAGGTGTGATTACACTGTTTTCAGAGCCCAGGGTAGAAGGGGTGTTTCCCAGCCCCTGTCTGGAGATTCGGCTTTGTGTGACACAGACTCATTCACAGGCAGATGGAGACAGCTCTCTCTGGGGAAGACCCACAGAGACTTCAGGCTCTGTGCTGCTCTCCTGTGGCTTCTGTCTTCGAAGTACTTGTTCTTCTCAGCTCAGAATGTTCCAGAGCATGAGCTTGGACAGTCACTAGCTCTGTGTTCAAATCCTAGTTGTGTCGCTCCCAAACATGACCAAGTTCATCCACCTTCATGATCTTTCCGTTCATCATCTGAAAAATGAGAATATCGTTATCTAACTATATAGCATGGTTGTAAGGATTAGATGAGACCATACCTTAAACATAGGGCTTTCTTTTTAATAGTGAAAAATCAGAAATAAACCCCATATCCATCAATAGATGATATGGTAATATCATCTATTGATATTATATGATATGATATTGATATTATATGATAATATATGATATATTGATATTATGTAATATGATAATAGATGAGTGGATAAACAAAGTGTGTTGTAAAGTAGAATACTATTCTGCAATAAAAAAGAATGGACCCGAGACATGCAACAGCATGAGGGAGTCGAAAAATCATTATTCTGAGTGAAAGAAGTCAGACCCAAAAATCACGAACTGTATGATTCCATTCATATAAAACTCTAGGAACTTTAAGCTATAGTGACAGAAAGCAGATCAGTGGTTACTTGAGGATAGGAGGGGTGGGAGAGTGAGAAGGAGGAATGGCAAAAGGGAAGAGGAAGCTTCTGAGAGTAACAAGGTTTTTTTTTCTTTATCTTGATTATGCTGATGGTTTTGTGGCATATATATATATACATGTAAATTTATCAAGATAAATACTTTGAATATGTGCAGTTTATTGTATTTCAATTATCTCAATCTAATGACTGAATGAATGAACTGCTCTTTATTTTTTATTTTTATTTTTTTTTTAAGATTTTATTTATTTATTTGTTAGAGAGAGAGAGAGAGAGAGAGAGAGCGCGCGAGCACAGGGAGACAGAGTGGCAGGTAGAGGCAGAGGGAGAAGCAGGCTCCCTGCCAAGCAAGGAGCCCGATGTGGGACTCGATCCCAGGACGCTGAGATCATGACCTGAGCTAAAGGCAGCGGCTTAACCAACTGAGCCACCCAGGCGTCCCATGAACTGCTCTTTAGCAAAAAGGAAGGAAAGCATCTTCTCATACCAGTGTTGGGTTCTTCCTAAGGTTCTATGGTTGCCTCAGGAATTGTATAGAATATTTTGGCCAAGTACTGTCGGAAGGAATTTGCTTAGTATTAATTATGCACAATAAAAAGGAGATTGGGGACAGAAACTCATCAACATCCAGACGGATGGCCCTGAAAAATCAGTTCCGAGACTGGTTCATTTCATCATCTCTGTAAATTCTCTAGGACAGTGCTTAATATGTAGTTGGCACTCAGTAAATAGTGGTGGTAGTTGTTATTGCTCTGGATGAGTAAAACTCGGTGATCAGATTTTGCTAAGAGAAGCTAATTATTCAGGCAATTTCTGAACCTGAGTTTCCTGCATGAACTGGATAAATTCATAAGCTCTCACTGGAGAGGGGATGAGGGCTGCCACAAACAGTTGTATAGTTTGTGCACTGCACAAAGTTTCCCAGCCAAGGGGGTGATTGGAGGCTGATAGTGATGGAGGCTGTGATGATTCCCAAAAGGAAGCATACCTTTTGTTGTGTGATGCAAGACTTTTAAGAGATTGGGGGCCTTTTCTAATTTGTGGTTGGGAATGGTATTTGTATAATTTCTGTAAAGATACCACAGAGTCTAACAGCAACATAGAAGGGACTGTAAACACTAACTAGCCTAACTTATTGATGATTTTATTTCTTATTTCCCTGTAGTCCTGGGGTTTTGGGAAATCTATTGTCTGACCCTTGGCCAAAGGATATTAGAAGACATGGAATTCCCATCCTCACTGGCATTGAGTGATTCGTAGCAGAAAGGAGAGAAATTTTTTTTTTCTTCCAGTTTCGATGGTCAAGATGGTGAATACTTCATGCCCTTTCCTATTTTCTCCTTCCTCTTTCACATTTAACAGATCACTGCAAGCGTCATAGCCCTGGACGGAGAGGTAGGCAGGGGAAGGAGCTGAAATATCAACCAACCAATTTTCCTAAGCACTTGGCAACTCTTTTCCTGTTTGCAGAGGGGTTCAGATCTATTTGGATAAATTTGACATTGAGCTTGTGCATGATTCTGAAGCATCTCTCTTCTCCTGGACCCCATTGCTATGTGGATAATCAAGAATTCATCTGGATGATGAATATTACCTAAGAAACAGCTCTGCTGAAATAGGGTCTGTGGGTGGTCTTTCCCAAGCACAGGGATTAAAAGCCATAGCTGTGGTATCAGACACAGCAGGAACCTGATCCATGTCTGCTACTTTCTGTCTATATCTATGATTGGAGCAACTTATTTTACCTTGGTGAAGTCGTTTTTCCTCCTTTATAAAGTGAGGTGTAATGGTTCCTGCCTTACAGTACATGGCATTTCAAGAAGCATTAGATAGAATTACCAATTGGAAAGTCCAACTGGTGGTGTGAAAACACTTTCCTTGGAAAGGCTTATCTGTGATAACAAAACAGATCTCAGTCTGAAGTGGTAGTCCAGGGAATGGGGGAGAGCGTGGGCAGACTCAAGAACTGTAGAGACCACAGAAATTATTGAACTTAAACCGTGCGTTTAATGCTTGAGAACACAGTCTGAGTGAAAATGTATGATTTGCATGCTGCCACATACAACCAGAATTTAAGGAGCAGAATTTATCTACTTGACCACTCTTCCCCTGACAACTCAGGGGAAATATATAAGGACTGTAGATTAGACAGATAGACAGAAAAAGTGGCATTCAAGCCCAGAAACAGTTATGAATCAGAAAATTCAGTTTCAGGGACGCCTGGGTGGCTCAGTGGGTTAAGCCGCTGCCTTCAGCTCGGGTCATGATCCTAGGGTCCTGGGATCGAGTCCCGTGTCGGGCTCTCTGCTCGGCAGGGAGCCTGCTTCTCCCCTCCCCTCTCTGCCTGCCTCTCTGCCTACTTGTGTGATCTCTGTCTGTCAAATAAATAAAATCTTTAAAAAAAAAAAAAAAGAAAATTCAGTTACAGACAGTAGGATTGCTAAGTGATCTTGACCAACTTTCTTAGCACCGTGTAGCTTCTGTTTCTCATTTAGAAAATAAGGCTATTAAATCTTTCTTCCCAATATAAAGTAAGAATAAGGAAGGTAATGTTTTCAGGTTATTAGAGAAAAGCATGATACAGTTAGTGAGCAATAATTATTATTGTTATAATATTCTCTATTGCCTTCATAAATTTTTGCCTTTTTGATCTTTCAAAGGCTGAGAGAGGCATCTTAAAATCCCTCATTGTATTTATGGGTTTGCTTATCCTCCTATTTCTGTTTTCATTTTATGTGTTTTAAAGCTATATTTTGGGTGCCTGCAAATTCATGGTTACATGACATTTTTCTAGATGTTTCCTTTTATTATTTTGTAGCATCCTTTTTTAGTATTTTTTGCATTTGGTTTATTTTACCACAAAAATCATTTTTATAGTTTTTAAAAAGCCTACAAATGCTGCATTAATAATATTTTCCTGAAACATGAATAGTGAACCAGTGGTTATTACAAAGTGATAAAAAAATTGTATCACTAATAACTTTGAAATGACCAAGGATTAGTTAATCAGTTGGAATATCCCTTTTTATCACTACTAATTCTATTGATTTAAATTCTGGTTTGTGTAGTAGTAACATTGCATACTAGCTTCCTTTTGGTGAATAATTGCAAGACTGTGCTTTTTCATTCCTTTATTTCAACCTTTTCTTATGGGCTTATTTTAAGTAAGCAGCATATGATGAGTAATGCGTTTTTCTTTTTAATCCAAACTGAAAATCTTTTAATTGATGGATATAATTTTAATTGATGGATATAATATATTTACATTTGTTATGATAACTTAGATAATTATTAGTACCATCTTTTGTTGTTTTGTATTTGTCATCTTTTTTCCTCTACTTTTTTCTATTTTCTTGACTTCTATTTTTTAATAGAAGTTTCCTTCATTTTCCTTTACTTTTGGAAAGCCGTGGAACATATTCCAATTTTTGTAGGGGTGGCTCACCATTTCCTAACATCCAACCACGCTGGATCCCTCACCACTGTTCACATACCCTGAGCTCCCTTCAAACTCATGGTGTTCACATGTCATTCATTTTAAACAAGTATCAGTGTTTCCATCCTCCTCCTGATTCTGACGACAGTGAACTTGTGATATCCTTTTAGTACCATTTCTTAGGTTACTCATGAAAAATTTTTCCCTCCCATATTGAAAAGCCTGCATGTCATTATGCTTTCCAGCCACCTCGATTGCGTTCATATTTGGTCAAGTGTAAGTAAAACACTTTAAAACCAAAATTGTATCAATACCAATAATGTTGAGATCAATTTCATGTCTATTTTACATCTTTGTTCCCTTTTCTTAATGTAGATAAGAACAGATTTGGAAGGTCCCCATTTTTATAGGTCTGGTTTCTAAAATATATATGAGTAAAATTAAGGTTTTGCTTTTCTTTTTCATCCATTTTCTACTGATTTCCAAAAAAGTTTTTAGAGGAATGCTCAGTAAACTAAAACAAGAGTGAAGATTGCTATAGACAACAAGGGAAGATGTTGTAATTATGACAGAAGACCAAGACTGCAGGGGGGTACTACTACAACTGGACATTGTTCTTGGCTAAGCATGTAACGGTATCCACTGTTTTATGCATGACATTGTGGTGACATGTGGATGAGCGTTGCTTTACACTAGATTATCAGGAATGTCAAGATGCTGAAGAGTACTTGCTAGAACTGCCTGTCTGGGCCTGAACCTAGTTGATACTGAATTCTCTTTCCTTGCAATTATTGGCTAACACTTTTGATTCTTCTCATGCCACTTCTAGAATAACAAGGGGACTATCTTGAGTGAGGAAGAGGTGCTACATAATGGAAATTCTGTGATCTGTGAAATGTTAGGTTAATGGCCTGAGGCTGAAAAGTCAGGAGAAATAACTTACCCAATTATCAGTGGTGATTTATTACATGGGTCTTCTCTGTGAGCAGCTGAGTTCCCACATCCTCTCATTTGTTATAGATACTGATGGCTGGGACAGGTGTCCCCTCTGGAACCTTTAATTGTCTTATTAAAAACAGAAGGAAAGTTTCTTATAAAAAGACTTAAAGGTAAGCGTAGATATATTATCTGACTCATTTTTTCCTTCACTGATTTTCACCAGAATTTCAGAGAAATGTTACTGGAGAAGAACATTTGGTCCCAGCATGTAATAAAAATTACTCTCAAGTAGTCAAGTTCATAGAGACAGAAAAGAGAATGATTGTTGTGCAGGGGTAGGAGTGCAGGAATTGGGGAGTTAGTATTTCATAGGTATGGAATTTTAGTTTGGAAAGATGAAAAAGTTCTGGAAAGGGATGGTGGTGATGATTGCCCAACAATGTACTTAATGCCACTTAAAAATGGTTAAAGTGGTAAGTTTTATATTATATGTGTTTTACCACAAAATAAGTACATGAAATAATAAACTGATAAAATTTTAAAATGTACTCTCGGGAATTGGAGCAGTCGTTTCAAGGACCACATGTTCTTTGTTGGGGATAAACTTCAGCACATTATCTTCTTTTGCATAGACCTCAAAGAAAAAACCTTGTCAAGCCTGAGTGAGTTCACATGATCCTTATCACGTAACATTCAAAGCAGGTACATTACGGCATAACTCCGTTGATGTCCACCTTCTTTGGAGTTCCATTGGGTCCATCTGGTTTTCATGATTAAGCAGTCACTCTAGCCTGTTCATTACCCAAGGCTTTAGCAGGAATCTCAAGCTTGAAGAATGAACTCAACCTTGAAGAATGTGACTGCATTGGCCATTTATTCATCAAATACTTAGGGCAGAGTGTAGTCCTGTGAGTGGTTTAGAAGACAGTGTGGTGAAGTGGAAAGAGAATGAGCTTTAAAGTCAGACCTAGGGGCACCTGGGTGGCTCAGTGGGTTAAAGCCTCTGCCTTGGGCTCAGGTCATGATCTCGGGGTCCTGGGATCAAACCCCGCATCAGGCTCTCTGCTTAGCGGGGAGCCTGCTTCCTCCTCTCTCTCTGCCTCCTCTCTGCCTACTTGTGATCTGTCTGTCAAATAGATAAATAAAAAATCTTTTAAAAAAATAAATAATGTCAGACCTAAGTTGGAATCCTGGGTAAGCCCCTTCCTTACTCCTGAACAGGTCCAATAGTTTAGAATCTGGTTGATCCTCATTATTCACCGAGTATTTGCAAATTTGCCTAGTCACCAAAATTTGTTTGTAACCCCCAAATAAGTACCCAGAGCACTTTTGCAGTTATTCCCAGACATGTGTGGAGGGGTGAAAAAATTGAATCATCCAACATGCCCGTGGCCATTTGTGTGAACAAGGCAATGCTGTGCCTTTTGCTTCCGCTCTCATAAAATAAAGAAGCGTGCTTTTTTGTCATCTATTTAGCTGTATATGTTTTGCCTTTGGTGGTTTCACTGTTTGAGTTGCCTCTCAGGATCAGCACTTAAGTGCTATCTAATGTTCCTTAGGGCAAGAATCCTGAGAAGTCTCATGGAGAATATATGTTCAATAGGTAATAACAGATCTTCACTCAGCATGCGTTATAGTGCTGTCAACCATGAATTCAGTGTTCGTGAATCGATTGTATGTATGTAATTAAAACAAGGTCTCATATTGATCCACTGACAAAAATGTGACCAGAGGCTGGCAGGAGCCTAGTCCTGTATTTCCCCTAGGAGCAATGGTTTACTATTTATTCCTCTGACGACTGCCATTATTTTATAGACTATAACGACCATGAATAACAAGAATTGACTGTACTTTCCTTTCCACAAGGTAGTGGATTGTTCACACACCACTGCATTCCTTTTCTGCTATAGTGGGTATTAGTGCTGCTCACAAATGATTGACTCCTGCTTCTTCCAGGCACATGCAAATTACACATGACCACATGACTTGCTTTAACCAATGAAATATATGCAGAAGTTGCATGCTTCACATTCAGAAAAAAAGCATTTAATTGAGCTCCAGACTTTGTTTTCTCTGCTGTCATCATTGTGGAGGTACATATTAATATAGAGCCTTGATTACCTGGGTCTCTGCTCACTCAGAGATACAGTGTAAGTGAGAAATAAAACTGGCATGGATAAGGCTTTCATATACAGCATATATAAAGAGCTCCTATAACTCAACAACAAAATAAAAAAAACCACACTTAAAAAATAGGCAAAGAACTTGAATAGAAACTTTTCCAAAGAAGATCAGCAAATGGCCAATAAGGACTTGGAAAGATGCTCAACATCATTATTCATTAGGGAAATGCAAATCAAAACCCCAGTGAGATACCGTTTCACACCTACTAGGATGGCTATCATTTTTGAAAAAGGGAAGTAGCAGGTGTGAGTGAGGATGTGAAGAATTTGGAGCCCTTGTCCATGTACACTGCCAGTGGAAATGGCAAATGCTATGAGCACTGTGGAAAACAGTTTGAAGTCCTCAAAAAAAAAAAAATTAAACATACAGTCTAACAGTATATACCACTCTTGGGCATACACTCAAACAACTGGAAGCAGAGATCCAAACATATTTGTAACCATGCAAGTACACATTGAAGTATTAGTCCCAGTAGTCAAAAGGTGAAAACAACCCAAGTTCTATCAACAGTTGAATAGATAAACAAAATGTGGAATATTCATGCAATGGAATAGTATACAACCATAAAAAAGAAGCCATTCTTTTTTTTTTTTAAGGAAGGCGGGCTTTTTTTTTTTTAAGATTTTTAAAATTTATTTATTTGACAGAGAGATCACAAGTAGAGAGAGGGGGGGAAGCAGGCTCCCTGCTGAGCAGAGAGCCTGATATGGGGCTCAGTCCCAGGACCCTGAGATCATGACCTGAGCTGAAGGCAGAGGCTTAATCCACTGAGCCACCCAGGGCCCCCAAGAAGCTGGTCTGATAGACACTACAGCACAAATGAACCTTGGGAAAATTATGCTAAGCAAAATAAGCCAGAAAAGAAAAATATTGTATGATTGCCCTTAGATGAAATATCTAGGCAGGGAGCCTACTTAAAAACAACAACAACAAAAAAAACAAAATAAAATAAAATAATTAAAACAGCAAATCTTATATAGGCTTTACCACAATAAGAACGTTAAAAAATTTTATTTTAATTAAAAAATGGCTGTGGTGCAAAGCTACTGATATTTTGTTGTTGTTTGTTACAGTGGCATAACCTAGCTCATCCTCACCAAACCTTCTTTCCCATCTGTTTCTCCACAATAGTGTAGTATAGGACATTTAGAGTTGTATGGTCACATCTAATGTTGAACCGGAGGCTAGGGTATTACCTCCTCTGATCTTTTGACCTCTCAGAGCAGGGAGGACTCAGTTCTTGCCATTGTATGCATGATACATTTGAAACTTAATAGAAAAGGTAGTGGAACTCAGGCTGAAGGTAGCCATGGTGGTCAGAAATATTTATTCAATAATATGTATGCAGCTCCTTAGTTCTCATACTTTTCATGGATTCACAACCATCATTTAATGGGCAGAAATGAAACTGCCTTAAATAAACCGATTGCAAATAAAGATCACCAACCTGTTTTTTGTTGTTGTTGTTGTTTTTTATCTTGGTTTTTTTTTTGTTTTTTGGTTTTTTTTTTGAGAGAGAGAAAGCGTGCACATGCAGTGTGTGTAGAGTGGGGAGGAGACTCGTCCTTGCCTTGCAGGGCTCATCCCTGAGATCATGACCTGAGCTGAAATCAAGAGCCCGATGCTTAACTGAGTGAACCACCCAGGCACCCCAACGAACTTGGGGTTTCCAACAATAAACATGGATTTCCAATAGCATCCCGTGATCACCAATCCCCTATTTAAGAAGAATCTTTACTAGAATTATAGCTTGTGTCCTTATACATCACTTTGGGTAGTTAAAAAGTTGAATTTGTTCTAGGATTTCTCCTATTGCTGCTTTCTAAATTTTCTTCAAAATGATTTTACATGATCTTATAAATCTGTACTTCTAATAATAGAGGAGGAAAATGGATTAATTATGTGAAGTGTAGCATCAGAAACAATAACACACAGGAAAGATGCCGTATAGGAAACTCCTAAGGAGTCCACCTAGGGAAGAGGTAACCCAAAACTGATATATTTACTGGGACACAGTTGCTACATATCTATCCAGTATAATGCCCCTCCTTTCTTACTAACTTTCTTACTTACTTATTCTGAACAGCAGTTGTTTAACTAGAGGTGTTATTTCCTAGCTTCTCTTGGGGCTAGGTCTAGGCAAAAGGTTATAAATAGAAGTTGAACAGTTACCTCTAGGAAATCTCTTTAAATTTTATTGATCCAACTGAGAGATAGGTAATTTTCCCCTTGACTTTCCCCATCTTCTTGCCTGGAATGTGAACATGGTAGCTGGAGCTTCAGCAGCCATTTTGTGATTTGGAGAATAGATGCTACAGTTAGGATGGTGGTACAGAGAGATGGAACCCAGATGTTTGATGGTTTTTACAAAATGCCATATTGGCCCTAGACCACTATACTTAGGTTGTTATTACTAGCTGCCCAGTCCTAATGCAATTGGAATTTTAATGCAATTCTTATCGCCACTGTTTTTATTTTCAATAATAATACTCACCTGAAAATTATATACGGCCTTACAGTTAACAGTGTATTTCCATTCTGTCATCATCTTTAATCCTCCCAACCCTGAGAGATGAGTACAATTACCCTGCTCTTAGAAATGAAGACACAAAAGCCCATACAATTTAGATAACTTGGTTGCAGTTGCAGACTTAACATCTGTCATAGTCGAGGCTCAAACATTAGGGTTGCCTGGGTGGCTCAGCAGGTTAAGCCTCTGCCTTTGGCTCAGGTCATGATCTCAGGGTCCTGGGATCAAGCCCCGCATCGGGCCCTCTGCTCAGCAGGGAGCCTGCTCCCCCCAACCATCTCTCTCTGCCTACTTATGATCTCTGTCTGTCAAATAAATAAATAAAATCTTTAAAAAAAAAAGACTCAAACATTCAATATCAAATGCAGTTTCTCTCTTCTATACTGTAGACAAATAGTAATATAGTTGAGGTTTGAGTGGCTATCCCAGAAGTGGAGAATCTTTCTTCATCTTTTTTTTTTTTTTAAGTAAGAATCAGTGACCTACTAGAACACCAATGGCCATTCCCAAGCTAGCTTAAAAAGAGTAGAGTCTTATTAAGGTTTCAGGTGGGGTTTTTGCTGTTTTTCTTTTTGTGGATACCCACATATGTTCGACTCACATCCTTTTTAACATTAGAAGAGAAAACCAGACACATGCCAGTACATAAATGACTATTTTTAAATGTTCTTTGCCTCTGGATTTTGCCCAGGGATTTAAAAAGGAAACAAGAAGGGAGCAAAGGAAAAGATGTATAAAGAAAGGGCAAAGTTTGTGGCCCACAGATGGAAGGAATATGGGAAGGACTAGCAGAGGGAGACGTGCAAATATTTTGAGGAATGTATCAGCAAAAGTAGACGACTTGGTGAAATGTGCTATTTGCCAGAACCATCAAAGACAGAGCTAGAGTTGGATGGTTGTCTTCATGCCCTTTGAAGTAGTCTTTAGGTATTTACAGGCCTCCTACTGTTTTTCCTTCTGAAAGAGAGTTTGCCAAAGAAACTGACCATGGAAGTTTCTGACAGTGGTGTGCTGGAATTGGCTGAAGATCCAGTTGGTCAGTTTTCAGGAATTCTGTAAGCCAGTTGTTAAATTCAACTTTCTCTCCTTTTTTTTGAGAATGCAACTTTCTTTTATTTTTTAATTCAAATAGCCAACATATAACAACATCATTAGTTTTTGATATAACGTTCAATGATTCATTAGTTGCATATAATGCCCAGTGCTCATTCAGCCATTTTTAAAGCTTAATTGTATAAACTTATATTAAAAGCAGAGGTGATAGATACTCAGGACTCATCCCTTCATGATTACTTTCCTGTGTTTCCCTGTTATCTGTGCTCTTGGGTTTATTTCATCTGTTCTATCCATGGGGTGGCAATGCCACATAATGGACACTGCTCTGTGTCTCTTCGCAGTCCCACATCCAATGACGTCTCATGGGTAGCTAGAAATCATCCATAGCGGGATTGTTTTCCACCAAAGGAATGGGCAAATATACACACTTAAGGATCTGATCTGTTGTTCTTTGAAACTTTGTAGTGTTTGGTCTACCTTGGATGGCTCTTGCATTATTTTAACTTCACATTGTGGCCGCTTGCATCCTTGTCTTACATACTATACTCAAATATAACCTTCATCCAGGGATCATTTCTTATTTGTATGTGTGTCCTTTCCCCACCAGCCCTGAACTGTTCCTTGCATATAGAAGACTGCCTTGTCCAGTGTGCTCAGGCTGCCATAATAGAACACTACAGACTGGGTGGTGTCAGCAGCAGATTTGGTTCCTTCACAGTCCTGTAGGCAAGAAGTCCAAGATCTAGGACCTGGCAGGGTTGGTTTCTGGTAAGACCTCTGTTCTTGGTCTGTACACAACTGCCCTCTGCGTATGTCTTCACAGGGCTTTTTTCTCTGTGCGTGCACGCTCCTGGTGCCTCCTCGTCTTCTAAGGACATCATTTCTTTCTGATTACAGCCCTACCCTTCTGACCTCGTTTAAATGTAATCCTCTCTTTAAAAGCTGTGTCTCCAAATAAAATCACTTCCGGGGTTAGGGCTTTAGTATGTGAACAGACGGGCACAGGTCCATCCTTGACCTAGACATTTATGACATGCATTCAGTTGCTTCAGAGCTGAAAAACAGAGCCTTCGCTGTGTGCCTGCCTCCGTACTAGTAGCATTATCCCATTTGAGCCTCGTGGCAATGCTTTAAGGTGAATGTTATTGTTCCCATTTTACAGATGAAGATACTAACTTTACAAGAGATGTAGAGTAACTTGCCCAAGTATGTACAGATGGTAAGTGTTCAATCCAGTACTCAGACCCAAACAATGTGATTCCAGAGTCCAAACACTCAGCCACTATAGGAAACCACCATCCTGCCTTTTCTATACATATGTATGTGTATATTTTGTCTAAAGGCAATATTGAAACTGTTACCAAATAAAGTAAGCGACTGTTGAGGAATTTTTAGCAGGCCATGTATGCAAATGTGTAGACATGCTGCAAAGAACAGTTGTGACAAAATTGGGGTAGGGGAGACTTTACATAATTGTAGTTCGAAGGGGAAGTGTTGGAACTCCCAAGTTCTTTCGTTTCTGGAACCTCTTGTTCAAGACAGGATACAGTGAATGCCAGGTTTCCAATCCAAACTAAATGGAAAGTACTTTCTAATTAAATATTGAGTTTTAATATTCCAATATTCTAAATTAAAAAGTTTTTGAAAACTTTAAGATTGGGAAGGAGAGAGTATGTGGAGCTAGGAGGCATAGTGATTTGTGATTACAGGAGCTACTTGGGACATATTGTGATCATTTTCTGTAATTTGAACAAAGTTGACTCAACTTGGAAGAAATGCTCTAGCTTCAAATACAAGTGGGTGTTGTTTTGCCCCTTTTTTTTTTTTTAAGATTTTATTTATTTATTTGACAGACAGAGATCACAAGTAGGCAGAGAGGCAGGAGGAGAGAGAGGGGGAAGCCGGAAGCGGGGCTTGATCCCAGGACCCTGAGATCATGACCTGAGCCGAAGGCAGAGGCTTTAACTGACTGAGCCACCCAGGCGCCCCTTGCCTTTTCCTCTTAAAAAAGCCTCTGCCTTCGGCTCAGGTCATGATCCCAGGGTCCTGGGATTGAGTCCCGCATCGGGCTCTCTGCTCAGCAGGGAGCCTGCTTCCTCCTCTCTCTGCCTGCTTGGGATCTCTCTCTCTTGGGATCTCTGTCAAATAAATTAAAAAAAAAAAAAAAGCAGTCCCTCGTCAGTTACTCCATTCATCTTTCCAGCTGCTCCTCCATCCCTCCACACCAGGAACCTTCAATGACAAAGCAGGTGCTTCAATGGCATGAAAGGAAAGCTCTGTGAGTTTTACTCCGGTTCCTCTGGAAATCTCACCTGCATATTCTCTTCTTCCAAGTATCTGTCCAAATCCTTCCATAAACCAGCGAGGCAGAAAGGTGAGATTTGGACACAGCATGCATTCACTCAGCATGTTGAGCGCCTGCTAGGTATAAGACACTCATCTGGGGTATATACAGTCAACAAAATCCCAGGTATTCACATTCTAGAGGGAAGAGAGAGACAATGAATGAGTAGATTATGCATCAGCAAGTGGTCAGTTCTTTGATGAAAAGCAGGTTAATTGTTTGCCAGTTTCAGTGCTATTGACATTTGGAACCAGGTTATTCTTGACCGTGGAAGCTGTCTTCTGCATGGTGGGACATTTGGCAACATCGCTGCCCTCAGCCCACTTGATGCCAACAGCACACATGTTTGCACACACACACACACACTCACCTTGAGAGTAAGGGGTAAAGGTGCTGATTTATTAAGGTTGTCCTCTCTGAGGAGGACTTATTAGGGTAGTCCTCTCTGGGGAGGAAGACCTCTCAGAGGAGGTGACCTTTGAGCAAAGAGTAGAGGAAGTGAGAATGGGCATCCCATAAGCATCTGGGGGAAAGAATATGCCTGGCAAAGAGAACGGCTGGTGCAGAGGCCCTGAGGCGGGAGCAATAGCAAGGAGGACGTTGGAAGCAGAACTGAGCCACAGGAATATAGTAAGTGACATGATCGGCCAGGAGGAGGCATGACCTTGATCGTATAGTGAAGACTTTGGTTTTGAATCAGAGGGCAACGGGAACCATGAAAGGTTTAGAGAAGAGCGGTGTCATGACCTGGTTAATATTCAGATAGGGTAGTCCTTGCTGCTGGATAGAGACTCACCTGCAGGGAACAAAGGTGAAAGTCAGGGTCCAGAAGCAACCATGTCCATAATTCCCCTGAGCACTTAGTTGTGGCTAGACGGTCCTACAGGGTGGGGGAGGGTGACTGGCTTCCGGGTATGTTTTGAACCTATGTCTGACGTGGTTTAATGTTGAATCAGACATTGGGTGTGAGCGAAAAAGAAAGAAAGACCAAAAAAGCCTTTGAAATACTCTTTGAAAATACCCTGGGGGCGCCTGGGTGGCTCAGTGGGTTAAAGCCTCTGCCTTCGGCTCAGGTCATGATCCCGGGGTCCTGGGATCGAGCCCTGCATCGGGCTCTCTGCGCAGCGGAGAGCCTGCATCCTCCTCTCTCTGTCTCTGCCTGCCTCTCTGCCTGGTTGTGATCTCTGCCTGTCAAATGAATAAATAAAATCTTTAAAAAAAAAAAAAAGAAAGAAAGAAAGAAAATACCCTGTATGAGCTTTTATTTCTGATTTTTTATCCTAACCCTATAGGAGTCAAAGCATGGTGGAGTCAGTGTTTAGGCATTAGGTATTGGACTGTTATTTCCTACATTACTTCCTGAGTAAACTAATTAAAATTATAATGTGGGTCTCCAGGAGAAAAGGAAAGGAGCCAAACTTGGTATAATTTTACCTCTTAGATGCCACTTAACACCACTTTTCTCCTCCTGCTTGGGTAATGAAATTCTGGCAAGTGGGGGCACAGTGAACAAGCAGGCCCTTAAAAGCAGCCCATCACCACTTGCTTATAGCTGTAATGCTTCCCGATTGTTCTCCAGGTCTCCATTTCAGAACTAGTGTGCACTTTTCATAAAAACCACCACGTGCCACAAGCTCAGGCAGCATCTTTCCCTTCTCCATAGCATCTGCCTTCTGAGACCCTGGGCTTATTCTAGATATTGCCTTCCTGAATTGAGGTAGATTAACTGAAGTTCCAAGCTTCTCAAACTGCAGGAGTGAGAGAGTGTGAAATAAAGGTCTCATCTTCTAGTTAGTCTCTGGGTTAAGACGGGCTTTTATAAAGCCTTTCAAATGTGTCAGCCCACATTGGAGATTATACGTCAGGAGTTTTTACTTTCACCTTGTGGAGTCATGTGTGCCTTCCTCTTAAACCAGTGTTTCTCCTGGTGTGGTAATAGGTGTTGATTAAGAATATAGAATTCTGGGCTTTTTTTTCCCTCAGACCCAGAAGAATGGAAATGGGGATAATGTTTAATGAAGACCTCAAATGATTCTATAGTTTGCTAACATTTGAGAACCATTGCTATATCATTTAGGAATGGCATTCAGTTCCTAGTACCTTAGACTGTGAATAAAGAAATCATTTCTTTCTCTCATTGGTAAGAGAGGTTTGGAGATAGGCAATCCAGAGCCGGTTTGGTGTTCCATAGTACAATAAAGAACGTTATGGTACAGGATGGCTGCTGGAGCTCCAGCCATTGTTTTTACATTCCAGACAGGAAACAGTAAGAAGGGAGAATGGGGGAGGGGGATTTTGCTAACTGCTCAGCCTCCTTTAAAAGAATTTTCCCAGGAGTTC